>JAWQFJ010004725.1:45000-77500 GCA_034096865.1 Theodoxus fluviatilis | reverse complement strand
AACTGCCCGTCACTGCAATCTCAAGTGCAACAATGCTCCCGAGGCACTCAACCCAATTCTTATCGATGGGAAGACGACACCAATAGCGCTAAGTAACGGAACTCACCTCAGAGGAAAACTGAATAGGACGCGGTCTGTCGAGACAGGCTGATGCACGAGCAGCACTGAAGCCGTGGCAAGATAACCTTCTATTTTTTGGTACCAGGAATGACAAGAAGCTAGAAAAGACACATGAGTCGCACTGGAAGTGTTGGTTTTAATAAAGAGGTGATGCATTCTTAGAAAGAGTGAGTTCTCCCATGCCGACAACATTCCTCAAAAGGTTACTGCGCCTCAGCTCGGAGAGATTTTCCTCGCAGCATGCTTGACACCTGAGCTGATCTCAAACGCCACAAGTAAGTCATACCCTCTGTCACTTAGAACTCTTTATCACTCAATACTCCATGTCACTCAAGACTGTACCCAAAATGCGGTAAACACACTGCAAGCCGACTATCTCAGCCGATGGCAAATGATCCACATAAAACGTCATGCGTGTGTGTGATAGCGTGTGTGTGCGCGCGCACGCGTGTGTGTGCTTGTGTGAGTGTGTGTGTGCTTGTGTGTGTGTGCTTGTGTGTGTGTGTGTGTGTGTGTGCGTGCGTGTGTGCGAGCGCGCGTGTCTGGGGTGCGCGCAAGCGTTCGTATGTAGGGAAGGGCAAAGGATATAGGTGGAACACGGAAATTAGAGGCAAGGTGTTGTTCGTCCGTCGAGTCGACGAGGACCACTCTAGTCATCCGAGGGTTGCTGGGACTGGCTCTGTCTGTGCGTGCGCAGATGGCTGACGAGGCCGATCCTGGCACGGAAGGTTCGGGAACAGAATGGATATGGGACAAGTGGGACGTCTCCAGGAGGGTTGACAGCACGGGCCTTTCGGGCTTGCCTCTTCTTTTCTGCGGCGGTGATCCTGTTTGCCTCGCATGTCTTGGCACCTTTGTGGATGGAAGAGCGCCAGGTGGATCGGTCCATTGCAGCTCGTTCCCACGTGTCTGGGTTGATGGCAAAAGCTTTCAGTGAGGCTTTCAGGGTGTCTATGAAGCGTTTCTTTTGCCCACCGTGGGACCGCTGGCCATGCTGGAGCTCGCCATAGAAGAGTCTCTTTGGCAGTCTCTCGTCTGGCATTCGGACTACGTGCCCTGCCCAGCGAAGCTGGGACTGCATCAGGAGGGTGAAGATGCTTGGGAGACCTGCTTTGGTAGAGGCAAGGTAGAACGAGGGGGGAGGTATGTAAGCTTGGGGTGGATGATATTATAGGGGCGAGTGGGCGACACAGAGAAGCAGCAACGAGGGCAGCACCACGTACTGAGCACACCAAGGCATGGCCAGTCAATAGCCAGCCAGACACTCGGGAGTACAGAACGGTCTGGGAGCCAGCCTTGGAATCAAAGGAGACTGTATAGCAGCAGCGCTCGGTGTACCAGGCCCAGACTGAGGCATACTACAGGGGGCGAACCCAAGGCGCCGGCAAGGAACACATTTGACTCTGGATTACCGTTATTTTTCCACGATGGAACCAAAACAAGGTAAAACACACGTTACGCCAAAAAGGAGAGAAATCCACTCTCTATACTATCACGCACCAAGGAGACTTTGACCCGCTACAAACACGACGTCGTGAGGCGAGATATCACGGAAAAGTTTCACCACTTTAAAAAGAACTCCCCGTAAATAATGCTGAAGAAAAAAACTTTGCTTTTATCTCGCCAAAACGAGACCATGCAAGGAGATATGAGGAGTCATGTTCCCATACATTGTATATGTATGATGAATAACAAATATGGATTACAGCGTAAGCCTTTGATACACTTTGACAGCACTGTGCCCGTCTTGCCAACATAGAAAGGGCAAGTCTTTTGTCCCTCAAAAATAGTTTTAAAGGTACGCAAGTTCATAAAGCATTCCGATACAACGTAAGTTTGAACTGGATGGAATGAAACGCAGATTTAGTGTATATTGATGAAAAAAAACCTCCATCAAATCAAGGCATGCAACAATTATTAAATAAAGTAAGTCAACAACATTGCATGAATAATTGTCAGAACAATTTGTCCGAAAAGACAGTAATAAGTGTTGACAACGAACATGAGGTACAGTTAGTATGCAATCTGCACAGCGTCAACATATATCAACAACAGCAAGACCAAAATACAACAAGAATCACGCCATTCTTGGATGGACAGATTGACTATACATGTACTTTGCGTGAGTGATGTATCTTGTGCAACCAGCTGCGATAAAGTGGCAAGTCTGCATACATCTCGACACGACTAGACCCTCTCTCTGTGAGCTGTAACCAGGTGGGAAACAAAAATTATCTCTCCACAGACTTCGTCCCCACTCTTCTAACATTCAATACCCCGAGTTTTCCACCCACCCACCCACCCTTTAACCCACCCACCGTTCAACTAATCTCCCCAGCTCTTTCCTTAGGACCCGAGGCTAACCGGGAGAGTGACAGCACGGTGGGTGGCCATTTCATCCCACGCAATTTTCCGAGAGGCCCGAGGCCCCGTCATAATGGAATCCCTACCTCTCCGTCTTCCCCATCAGCCAGGCCAGCTCCAAGCACGGGCACCCATTGCCCAGAGTGGGCTCAATCACTGCTACGAGCACGGGGACCCATCGCTTCAAGTGTGGGCAACTGGCCTGACAGAAACTGGGTCCTCTCGCTCAGGCCACGGGTTCCGTTCCCGGTTTTCAGCAATGGACGTTCACACCAGCGTTCAAAGCAATCCCAAGTGCCGAGAAATCCATTGAGAGTTGGAGGTGGAGTGTGTCAACATTGAGTCAAATTGTGGGTTGACAGGTGTAAATGATTAAGATTTTAGAGACCCTAATGACCATTAGAGTGATGTTTTGACAGGAAATATGAAGTGGTCCTCTGTGGTTTAAGTTGAAAGAAATCTTTACGAAGGAAACAAAAGTGGTTGTGAATGCATATTACGGGACGAAACAATACCAAGCACATTTTTCGGGTGGAGAGCATTCAGCTAGGCAACATCTTCCGTAATCAAAGTTTCAGAACTCAAGTGCTACAAACATGAAAAACAAGTTTGAGATAAACAGCCGGCAGTTAATTATTCTAAAATCCAAGTGCATGTCAAAGTTCCAAAAGTTCTTTGAGCTGCCAAGGTCCACCTCAGGTTCTATAACTTCTAAATAGGCATTAAAGTGGAGGATTGCATCTAAAAGAAAAAAAAGTGCTATAACCCACTTTCTGGCCATAAAACAGTTGACTCATTGACGTTTTGTTTGGCACAAATACAAGTATCTCCGTTTTAGCATGCAAACACTGTCAACTCCTAAGAAAGTATGCACTCACACTACGCGAATGATGTGTTACTTCTTCGTCTCATTCTTTCCTGCAGACAAATAGGACATAAGATGGGCGTGGGGTGGAACTGGGGGTGGGGTGGAGCTGGGGGTGGGGTGGAGCTGGGGATGGGGTGGATGAGGGGATGGTGTGGAGCTGGGGGTGGGGTGGAGCTGGGGGTGGGATGGAGCTGGGGGTGGGACGGAGCTGGGGGTGGGGTGGAGCTGGGGGTGGGATGGAGCTGGGGGGGTGAGATGGAGCTGGGGGTGGGGTGGAGCTGGGGGTGGGATGGAGCTGGGGGTGGGATGGAGCTGGGGGTGGGGTGGAGCTGGGGGTGGGGTGGAGCTGGGGGTGGGGTGGAGCTGGGGGTGGGGTGGAGCTGGGGGTGGGGTGGAGCTGGGGGTGGTGTGGAGATGGGGGTGGTGTGGAGATGGGGGTGGGGTGGAACTGGGGGTGGGATGGAGCTGGGGGTGGGGTGGAGCTGGGGGTGGGGTGGAGCTGGGGGTGGGCTGGAGCGGGGGGGGGGGGTGGAGCTGGGGGGGGTGGAACTGGGGGTGGGGTGAAACTGGGGGTGGGGTGGAGCTGGGGGTGGGGTGGAGCTGGGGGTGGGGTGGAACTGGGGTTGGGGTGGAGCAGGGGTAGGGTGGAGCTGGGGTTGGAGTGGAGCTGGGGTTGGGGTGGAGCTGGGGTTGGGGTGAAGCTGGGGGTGGGGTGGAGCTGGGGGTGGGATGGAGCTGGGGGTGGGGTGGAGCAGGGGGTGGGGTGGGGGTGGGATGGAGCTGGAGGTGGAGTGGAGCAGGGGGTGGGGTGGAGCACGGGTAGGGTGGAGCTGAGGGTGGGATGGAACTGGGGGTGGGGTGGAGCAGGTGGTGGGGTGGACTTGGAGGTGGGGGTGGAGCACGGGTGAGGTGAAGCTGGGGGTGGGGTGCAGCTGGGGGTGGGGTGGAACTGGGGTGGGGGGAGCTGGGGGGGGGGGTGGAGCAGGGGGTGGGGTGCAGCTGGGGCTGGGGTGGAGCTGGGGGTGGGGTGGAGCAGGGGGTGGGGTGGAACTGAGGGTGGGGTGGAGCTGGGAGTGGGGTGGAACTGGGGGTGGGGTGGAGGTGGGGTGTGGTGGGGGTGGGGTGGGGTGGAGCTGGGGGTGGGATGGAGCTGGGGGTGGGGTGGAGCAGGGGGTGGGGTGGAGCTGGAGCTGGGGTGAATATGGGGTTGGGAATGAGCAGGGGGTGGGATGGAGCAGGGGGTGGGGTGAAGCTGGGGGTGGGGTGGAGCTGGGGGTGGGGTAGAGCTGGGGTTGGGGTGGAACTGGGGGTGGGGTGGAGCTGGGGGTGGGATGGAGCTGGGGGTGGGGTGGAGCACGGGGTGGTGTGGAGCTGGGGGTGGTGTGGAGCTGGGGGTGGTGTGGAGCTGGGGGTGGGGTGGAGCTGGGGGTAGGGTGGAGCAGGGGGTGGGGTGGTGCTGGGGGTGGGGTGGAGCAGGGGGTGGGGTAGAGATGGGGGTGGGGTGGAGCTGGGGGTGGGATGGAGCTGGGGGTGGGGTGGAGCAGGGGGTGGGGTGGTGCTGGGGGTGGGATGGAGGTGGGAGTGTGGTAGAGATGGGGGTGGGGTGGAGCTGGGGTGGGGTGGAGCTGGAAGTGCGGTGGATCTGGGGGTGGGGTGGAACTGGAGGTGGGGTGGAGCTGGGGGTGGGATGGAGCTGGGGGTGGGGTGGAGCGGGGGGTGAGATGGAGACTGGGGGTGGGGTGGATGAGGGGATGGTGTGGAGCTGGGGGTGGGGTGGAACTGGGGGTGGAGCTGGGGGTGGGGTGGATGAGGGGATGGTGTGGAGCTGGGGGTGGGGTGGAGCTGGGGGTGGGGTGGATGAAGGGATGGTGTGGAGCTGGGGGTGGGGTGGAACTGGGGGTGGGGTGGAGCTGGGGGTGGGGTGGATGAGGGGATGGTGTGGAGCTGAGGGTGGGGTGGATGAAGGGATGGTGTGGAGCTGGGGGTGGGGTGGAGCTGGGGGTGGGGTGGAGCTGGGGGTGGGGTGGATGAGGGGATGGTGTGGAGCTGGGGGTGGGGTGGAGCTGGGGGTGGGGTGGAGCTGGGGGTGGGATGGAGCTGGGGGTGGGGTGGAGCTGGGGGTGGGATGGAGCTGGGGGTGGGGTGGAGCTGGGGGTGGGATGGAGCTGGGGGTGGGATGGAGCTGGGGGTGGGGTGGAGCTGGGGGTGGGGTGGAGCTGGGGGTGGTGTGGAGATGGGGGTGGTGTGGAGATGGGGGTGGGGTGGGGATATGAGGCCGCGATGGGGGTTGGGGGAGAGACCATGGCGGAAGGAAATGGACACATAGATCAGAACAAGAGGTGGGTTGCTTCTGGCCACGAAGGTAACATATCTTGGCAATCAGATCTGCGTCTTCACAGAGCCCGCTGATACACTTAGCAAGATAATTAAACAATGTGAATTAATTGACTACTTTTGTCGAAAACGACATGCTATGCACAAAAAGATCATACGTCGACACATTCCATGGGAAGTGATAATCT
The DNA here is from genome assembly GCA_034096865.1 of Theodoxus fluviatilis. NCBI lineage: Eukaryota > Metazoa > Mollusca > Gastropoda > Cycloneritida > Neritidae > Theodoxus > Theodoxus fluviatilis. The sequence goes on along the minus strand of JAWQFJ010004725.1, from coordinate 71,626 downwards.
TAACAAACAAGGTAAATAAGGCACATGCAAAAATTATTGGCACAACAATGTACCACCCTGAGATGAAACACATTTCACAACATGTAGACTTGATTGGATATTGGGTTATCACATAGTGACAGGAAGTGCTCATCATTCTGATGAGGAATACAGAAGACTATTGCAAAACCTGAATTGGACACTGAAAAAATCACGCCTGATACAGGCCTCCAGCTATACATGACCTTTGCCCTCCAGGCACGACCGTCTTTGCACCTTTCCAGCTGAACCGATGTGGAGTGCGGAAAAAGAGAGCCCAGAATGATCGTCTCCAAGAAGTGGCAAAGAAAACCCCTTCACACACTTTAACAGGACAAGAAAAAGGAAACCAATCGGTAGCCTCAAACAAGCTTCAGAAGACTTGGATCCAGGAACTAGATGTGTATAAAATTTCATCAAATGACAAACATTAAACTAGATGTGTATAAAATTTCATCAAATGACAAACATTTCACAAATATAAGCTTAAGGCATACTACAGTGGGGGCAAAACCCCCATCATATATATTTAACTGACAATGGGGGTTGGAGTGGGGGTGAAGTAAAATTCATGTAACTGAATTACAAATAACTGATTTCAACAGAGGATTTCGCCAACATCATTACTTCCAGCATTTCATGCAGATTAACATCATTATGAAGACATCGTAATCATCTTCTGAGAGTTCAAAAAGCTCATTACATTAATAATTATTATATTAAAAATCCCACAAAAAAACACCACTACTACAACAAGCCAGATCCAGTACTTTGCGATGCACGCATCTACAAGACGTCTGGAAAGACTTGGATGTGTGTGTTCCCGGATCACGCACCCCTTTGATGAGAAAGATCAAAGCCGAACTGCAGAACTTGACTGTATCAAGCGCTGCGTAAACAGAACTCCGGTTCATGACAAGAGCCTCCGAGCGACTGAGGGCATCATTGCAAACACCTGAGTACATCAGGGCGGTGAAGGCCTTTGAAGGTCTCTCCGTGCAGCCCGAGGTCAGATCACAAGGCAAATGCCAGATAGGTGGAAGTGGTGACAGATGTTGGATCATTCTGGTCAAGAGGAGGAGCATATGCAGGCAGCGTTTTTGTTTGAAGAGCTCAAAGACAGAACTTCTCTTAGAGACCACACGGCACAAATCTGTCCTCCTGACCCACAATGAAGGTGAGCAGGAATCTCTCGGCGTCATATCTTTGAACGACATGTGGGAACACTCGAACGACGGCAACGAATCAACACATCGGAATCGGATCCACATTTCATAGCTTCAACCTTAAAGATCCTAAGGAAGGATGAAAGAGTTAAAAGAGAGTGCAGGTAGGTATATTGAAAAAAAAATATAATGCCATTATTATTTCATGTCTGAGCATATGATATACATAGAACTTTTTAACAGACTAGGCTGCATTGCAACGGTCGGTCAATATGATGATCGTATCCCATAAATTTGGTTACGACTGAATTAATGTTATAAGGAAATCTGGTCTAAGAAAAACAAAACCAACGCTGGAAGTGATCAATAGTGGCGACACCTCGCTCAGCATAATATGACCCCCAGCACACGATCATCAGTAAAAGTCGATTGAATTCCGTACGCCTGTTCAGCTCCAGACGAAGCGGCGCTTGACCAGCTGGAAGAACTTGTCATTGTGCGGCCTGAAGAAGACTCGCAGCTTCTCCTCGACCTCCTGGCTGATCTCTGGGTGGCGCCGCCCTTTGGTGGATGCCAGGCACTCCTCCATGCCAGTCCTGCCCAGGATGCAGTAGAAGCCGCGGGTCTGGTTGAAGGTGAAGTTTGTGCGCGTGATGAAGCGCTCCAGTCCCAAGAAATCCTCCACCTTCTGCATCTCGTCCCAGGGCATCGAGGCCAGGCGGCTGCCGTCCACGATGTGGATCTGGTCCAAGGAGAAGAACTGCAGCCACTTGAGCATGTGGCGGTGGTACAGGCTGCGCCTGATTGCCACGTAGGAGATGTTGATCTCGCCGGTCTTCGGCTCCAAGGCAAGCTCCTCGAAGCGTGCCATGCTTTTGCCTCGCTGCCGCCTCACGTCCTTGATCTGTGTGTAGTCCGAGATAGTCCTGTCCACCGGGTCCCGCACGATCAGCAGCAAACGCACGGAGCTGTTCATGCTGTGGATCCTCTCCGGGGCCAGCGCGGATACGAAGTAAGCCGGGGTCTTCTCCACGACGATCTGGTCTTCGAAGGAGAAGGGCATGTGCTTGCGGTACCACTCCAGCCCCTGCTGGTAGTTCCAGTCCCTGTCGAAGAAGTGGATCTCGTGGGCGGCCACTTGCACGCTGGGGTGCAGCCTGAGGAACTGCAGCAGCGCGCGGGTTCCCGCCTTGCGGGCTCCGATGATGATGCAGTGGGGAAGCATGCGCTTGGTGTGGCTGTAGTGCATCTTGAGGCGCAGGGTCTCGTTCAGGGCGCCATCATGATCAGGGGGATCGAGGCAGCGGCTGGCGGAAGGCCACAGCACGGGCAGGAGGTAGGAGAGGAGCGAGGACGCGACGAACACCAAGACCAGGGCGGCCGTCAGGGCAAGCTTGTAGCCGCTCACTTTGGAGCATCGGCGCCATAGCGAGGTGTGCTGGGACGCTGTGACGTGCGCGCGTGACTGGACCAGACTTCGGGACAGAGGCTGGTAGCGGACTTTGCTCATGGCGCTCACAGTCCCCTCACTGCAACGGACAAGAGACAGGCTGCGTTGGAAAAGAGGCCAGCAAAGATGATTGAGATATGTAGCTGTATACACAAAGGGAGGGAGGAGAGAGAGAGAGAGAGAGAGAGAGAGAGAGAGAGAGAGAGAGAGAGAGAGAGATGAATGGACAGGCGCATCAGACAAGCAAGCGATCGAGATGAAAGGTCACAGGAACTTACAAACTCAGACGGAGGAAGACGAATAGTCCTGAGTTAAAGAGACCAGCAGAATGATGAGACATATGATTAAAATGAAGGCGAAAAAAAGACAGGAAGGTGTTAGAGGGGTGGATGGTAAGCAGAAATATCTTGTCGAAATATTTATATTTCCTACAAAATATTGCACAATTTACATAACTTTTGTCAACATTTAATACATACATAAGCAAACATATTAAAAGTGAACATTTCAAACCGTCTACTATCAGGAAGATGTATAAAGCAAGCTCAAATGAAAGGGGGAAAAAAATCAATAATAAGTCCAGCCAGAATTATGCCACAGCAAAGAGAATATGCTTTCACATCATTGGAGGTAAGTTATTTGAGATGTAAAGGAGTGAGAGAAGAGACAAAAGACGAAAACAAACGCAACACGTGTGATCTTCAACACAAACATACCAATGGATTTCAACACAGATGACTTGCCACACAACGAAACACGAAAACAGAAAAATTCTATAAAACCACTCTCATCTAGCTCAAAGATGAACACGTAAAACATGTAGAGAAAACACTGATACAGAATGGACAATTACCTGTGCATAAAAATCTGTTGTCTCATTTGCATTTGCATGCACATTTGAACATCCGATGCATCTTGGAAGCCCAGGGTCAGTTAGACAAAGTAAAATCATCATGGCAACTCGGTGAAACTGCTCTCTCTCTCTCTCTCTCTCTCTCTCTCTCTCTCTCCTCCTCTTTTTCTCTCTCTCTTGCCCTTCTCGAGTCTCATCTCTCTCCACTTCTCTCTCTCTTCTCTCTCTCTCCACCGTCCCTCACCACTCCGCGCCCCTTCTCTGTTTCATCGTCTCCTCAGCTCGCCCCCTCCCCTTGTGTCTGGATCCACTCCGTCATCTTCACCCGGGCCCTGCAACAAACTCCTCCCGCTTTCGTCTATCCAATCTGTATAGCTCACACACTTGCTATCTTCTCTTCTCTCTCTCCTCGTCTCCTCCCTGCTCTCTACTCTCTCCTCTCCTCGTCCGCTCTCTCTCTCTTCCTTTCTCTCTCCCACCCCCCCTCTCTCTCTCTCTCTCTCTCTCTCTCTTTCTCTCTCCCCCCCCCCTCTCTCTCTCTCTCTTCCCCTCCTTCTCTCTCTTCCCCCCCCCCCACCACCCCCCTCTCTCTCTCTCTCGGGCAATTTTTCAGGTTTATTCAATGAGACGCTTTGTAACAAATTCCATGTTGCAGCTATCAACAACGATTGTGTTAGTGCTTGTGTTCGAGAGAAAGGTCGATATTTCAAAGAAATTAGTATTAGTCAATCGTGTTTTTTTTTTCTCCAAAACGTGGAAACATTCGCGTAACTGAACACCTTTCCGATTCGTCTTCGTAGAAAAAGAGAGACGAAAAAAAGGCCCAGTATGCCTCTGACCGAGAATATAAAATAGCTCTAAACAGCGAGTGAACTGTACTGTGTAAAAAAACAACACACTCTTATTCCAGGTACACCTTAGGTCGTCTCCAAATGCACATGGTGTCATGGACGTCACAAATACGTGTACATCATGTCAGGTACGAGAGAGAGAGAGAGAGAGAGAGAGAGAGAGAGAGAGAGAGAGAGAGAGAGAGAGAGAGAGAGAGGGGGGGATAGCACTATGTCGCATTATCCGGCAAAGATGGTCCTTGTTGACCGAACCAAAGGTCTTTTACAAGACTACGAAGAGGACACATAAAGAAGATGAAGAAGAAGAAGAAGAAGAAGAAGAAGAAGAAGAAGAAGAAGAAGAAGAAGAAGAAGAAGAAGAAGAAGAGAGAGGGGAAGAGAGAGAGAGAGAGGGGAAAAGAGAGAGAGAGAGAGAGAGAGAGAGAGAGAGAGAGAGAGAGAGAGAGAGAGAGAGAGAGAGAGAGAGGGGGGGAAGAGAGAGAGAGAGAGAGAGAGAGAGAGAGAGAGAGAGAGAGAGAGAGAGCAAAGAAAAACGGCGAAACATCACAACAATGTACGACTCACACCTTTGTGCTGGAGATAACAATGTCTCCACCATCTGGTTGTTCTGAACGCTACAAGAAAACTCATGCAATGCATTCTCGCCAAGGCTTCAAACGATGACGCCTAGGTGCAAGATTGTTTCTCAGACACTGGCTATAAAGCCTTCTTTCTGCGTCCACAGCCACCCGTGCTCGAGATGAAACCCAGCAGTCCTGGTATTTACTTCCATCTGCGTGAAAAATACTTCAAAAGAGAAGACGCTGCAGGGATCTGATGTGCAAATGCGAAGTATGGCAAGGAGACAGAGAGACGGTGGAAGTGGGAATCTGGGTAGAGAGGTGTAGGTGTGTTTGTGTGTGTGTGTGTGTGTGTGTGTGTGTGCGCGCGCGCGCGCGCGCGCGTGTATGTGTGTTTATATTTGTGTGTGTGGTCCAAGTTAGGCGCACTTGCAGGGAATGCAATGTCCACGAAGTAAATGGGAAAAAGGCGTTTTTTGTGCATTTATCTAAGTAGAAAATAATTTTAAAATCCTACTTGTTTTTTCTCGCAAAAACCGCGAGGGAAAGTTGTAAATCGATAGCTTTATGGACGACCCAATAACATCGGTCGTCTTTCCCAACTCGAGACTCACCCAACCATTTCATTACACGCAGACTTTTTCGGCATGTGTGACCTCGATGCGTTTTGGTCACGTTTCATTCCCAGCACAATTCGATTAAGTCCTGCTCCACGATCCAGAAACCTTGGAGAACCCGCATCACCACGACCGTAATCGTGATGTAGGAAAAACCAAACACATCAGCGTCAGAGCCACAGTAAAACCTAAACGGATTGTAATGGAAGACCCCAAGGGAAATACCTCACGAGGGAGGGGGTTGGAGGTAGGGGGGGATCGTTTTCAATTCAACACCGGGCGCTGGCGGTAACCATAGTGACAGCGTGGGCCACCCGGAGGCACATCTCTTGGCCTGTCAATGAGAGAGTTTGTTTCCAAACACTGAGGACGAAGTTCCGGGCGGACTTCCCAGGGCAGGCGGGGGAGGGGGATGATGGCGCCTATTGAGGCGTCCCTAAGTCCACGCAGCCCGGGACGTCGCAGAAAGCCTCCCATCTAAAGACCCTTTTGCGGCCTGCCACTGTCCAACCGACGCCTTTATGCGCTTGTTGACCAAACCAACAGCCCGGACAATCGCAGCCGCGCGATTCACCACGACGAAAAAGCGCGCCCGCAAAAAGCTTGGAAATACACAAACTGCTTGAGTTAGTGACGATCTAAGATACCGTGAAAACAAAAATCAGTATAATCTTGAAATGTTTCGAGATTCTCATAATATCACGTAATACACTTGTTGTTTTCTTAACAGCAGTCACGAGAAGAATGACTGACAAAGATTTAACAAAAGACATGTCATCCACGCAAGCGGGCCGATGTTGTGTTCCAACTTCTCCACTGAGAACCAGCGTCGACTACACCTATTCATACAATGGTAGTCCTCTAGCTAATGTAATTTCCCTGGCAGAGTTCCATCATGACCTAAAAGAATGAGCAGCGTTGACAACGCACTTCATGAAATAAGTCCCTTCTCCTCGGTGGCCCAGTGGTCAGTGCGCTTGACCTGCAATTGCTTGCGGCCAGTGGGTGCGGGGTTCGAAGCTGCGTTGATCCCAGAGTTGCATCCCTGAGCAGTATCTTAAACTCAGATTTACTCTCCCCATCTAGGCGTATAATCGGGTACCATTTAAAAATACATATATATTTTTTTTAGAAAGAACCTTGGCGCGTTCATCCACATCCTGGCTGCGTACTCCCTATCGGGGACAGGAGATGCTGCTAGAGTAAAATAAGTGTGGCCCGTTGACCAGGGGGTAAAATAGTTCTGCTTGAACACGCATTAATGGGTGAAAAGTCGCTACATAAACGTACGCACTTTCCCATGCGATCTTCACTACCACATCTGTCCTCTTCTCAGGTGTCGCGCTCTTGGCGCCAATCTCGCTTATCGACTGAGAGGCCTGCGGTGTGGAGGGCGTGGCCAGTGTCTGCCTCCTGTATCCATCCAACAGACCTGCCATGCCAGGGAATCCCCAGCCATTCTCCAGACCCTGTTTGCACGGGAAGCCCGGGCTTAGCGGCAGAAGCGTCCAACAAATTGCAGGCTTTTCACTAGGTCCAGCCTAGCTAAGGGCATCAGCGCTGCCAGTCGAAAGGTCTCGCCTCTCCCGAGCTTTTTCGCAGCTGGAGAGGTGGTCGCCTGCATGTCCCAATGCCCCTGAAGTATCCCTGGACAAGGGTGACCCACCGTGGACGGCTTACCCAGGCCGGCATCCCTGTCACGGGGTCGGGTTCCCTGCCGACAGCCGATATCGCGCCTTTCAGATCTGCGCGTCCGCATTGATGGATGCTGCATGGCGTGACTCCAGGGACCCGAGCTGACGAGCAAAGCATGCTTCCAGCTCTGGAGTGACTTATCTGGGGGATCAGCCACCGGGAACAAGCCATGGGCGGACTGGGTGTAATCACTGCAGTTCATCCATAGCAGCGAGACCGCTCGAAGTCTCTAGAGGTGTGCACCAGTGCCAGGTGCGTGACTTCATGGAGGTCTCCTGGGACACCGTGACCCGGAACCTTGGCAGGGAAAGCAGATTTCATTTGCAGGAGGCCTGTCTGGCACTGCTGGTCTGAGAGGATGATGTTCAAAACACTGGTGTGGTTCTGATGAGCCAGCTGTTCCTGACATCCATGGAACGAGCAAATGCGTTAACTATGAGACCCAGGTACCGTTTGTGCTTTTTCTCTGAGACCGGCATACAAAGAGGACTCCCTTGTCTCAATATGCGCGCGCTCTTAAAAATGCATAACACAGACAATTTGACATGTTCGTATGCCTCACTAGCTCAGCATGGATGCACAGCTACATGCATGTCAATGTTACCGCGCGTTCGTGCATGTGTGTGAATGTGTGTGTGTGTGTGTGTGTGTGTGTGAGAGAGAGAGAGAGAGAGAGAGAGAGAGAGAGAGAGAGAGAGAGAGAGAGAGAGAGAGAGAGAGAGAGAGAGAGAGAGAGAGAGAGAGAGAGAGAGAGAGAGAGAGAGAGAGAGTTCGAAAGGGTTAAACAGTGTACAGTGGAAATATATCCTTCTGACCACCGTGGGGAGACCACAAAAAGATCAGCTAATGTGATTCCCACGTGCGGGAGACAGCAGGGGTGAGGAGGAGGAACAGCTGGGGAAGTGTGGACACACTCCAATCTACAGCTCATCGCCACCAACACGCACACGATTTTCTTGGGGCACAGCGGGTGAGACATTAAAGGACGATTTTTGCGACTCCAGATGGCAAAACCAGGGGTCTTTCTTAATTGCCTTTGGCTAACAAGCAGACAGAATTACGTAGAACGTGCGCTGATTTTCATGTTCAAGCCTACTGCTCGCTGACAATCAAATGCTTGAAATAGACTTCACGTTTGTGATGCGAATGACATTGGTTTTGGGGGATGACAACAACAGTAGCATACACATGTATACAGACATCCGCAGTGCGCAGAACTCCAACACCATTCTTATTAAAGCGTTCAGCTTGTGTTCATCAGGACATTCTTGACTTAAGTCCCTGCTGGTGCCAGGTGGTAATGCGTCCAGCTGGTTTTTCGCTGAAAATAATTTGTATTGCAGAGCCAAAGCTACAGGTATCTTCATTCATTCATGATACGGACCACAAAGCATCGAATGACCTTGACCGAGCAGCGAGTTCAGGACATCCGGGGAGCTAACACACACAGTCAGGGGGAGGTGAGCGAATGGACAGCGATGATCCCTATCAATAATCGGCCAACCCGCACTGCGGGCGTCGAGGACTCTAACGTCGTCTGGGTCTGGTCTGCCTTCAGGCCAGGGAGCGGTGAGGAGCCCTCATCTACACGGGTCTCCATTAGTGGAGGGCGAGTCAGGGCAGACAGGAGGGGCAGCCGTAAAATCTGCATGGGCGTACTCAGAGGTTATGGGTCAATTGAGCCGTGGTCATGCTGGAAGCGACCCGCCCTCCACGTGGACACGCCATTGCAAGCACGCCTTCCTCTCTCGCCTGAGATGCTCACTGCGTTGCCATGGCACCAGTCATGCCATGAGAACACCAGACGTCACGTGACCGATGCCTCGGCTTGTTGCGTTGAAGTAATGCAGCAAAAAAACTTAAGGAATCATGGAAAGATGTGTGGCCTTCAAAACTGCATCAGATGACATTCACAGAGCGAAGGTACATGTTTCAGGAAGATCGTTCTGATGGACCGCTGCATAGACATAGAGCGTTCATGAAAAATGTTAAACGTTGGTCTGTGAGAACTTAAAGGGAAAATAATCAAAAACGGCTTTCATCGGCGGAGTGGATAGTATTGGGTGAAGTGCCCTACTGAAAAATAACAGAATGACTGACAAAAAAAATAATTCAAAACCACAAAATCACAGATGAGAGAGCGATTAGCAAGCACGAGTCTTGTTTACATATTTCTTTCTTTGCTTTAAAACGCATTTGTCTGCAACGTTCGTCCTGCGTGTCGAGACTCCATTTGAAGACACTCAGAACATTCACTGCGTGCATATGGTGCGCGTTTGTCTCTGTAAGTGTGTTCCTTTGAGGTAGGTTGAGGGTTTCCTGTCATATTTCCTGTAATGACCATCTCCAACAGGACAGCAAAGCAAAGTACTCTTGACTTTCTGCGGTCTGGAGCCACCACGATGGACCGCACCGCGCAGTATCACGGGATCGCCACGTCGGCTCTCCATGATGGCAGCGTGCTACGCCAGACTGGCGGCAATGTGATTATTCGCTGCATCACGATCCGGTGTCGTGTGAAAAAAATCGTTGTGATAAAATGTCACTGGCACGTTTCCGTTGGCAAAACATTAATAAATGAGGCGACGTATTAGCGCCACAAATGAGCTCCTTCAATCTGATTGGCTTCTGCGTAATCTCGTTTAATACTTTATTTATTATATTAATAAGAAGCTTAAAATACTTCTGAACCGTAAATGAAGCAAAAAGAAGACATTCACGATGAAAAAAATAGTCACATTATCAGAAAATACCAACAACGTCACGATTGACTAAACTGACTCAAAATGACGCTTTCTCTTAGATTTGGCGTTAGGACGTCCAATAGAAATGCGCAAAGAACTTTTCCCCTCACAACGCGACGCGTCTTCACACGACACCTTGCATGGCCACGAGGCAGAGAGGGCCCTTAAGGATGTGTGTGGCCTTTACAGGCGCGCTGACTTAATTCCATGGTCAGCAGGGTCGGTGGAATGAGGAGAAGGCAACCTCATTTTCCGTTACACCGTCAGGTCGGGTCCAGGAGAGGGAAAGGGAAATTACTGTGGAAATACCCGTTTTATTGCAGTCCCAGAGCGGAAAATACCGAGAGACAGGTCGAAACCTCTCTCGATCTGAGAGCAGTTCTTCCGGTCGTCTGACGAGGTTCTCTCTTGCACAACACGAACCCCTTTGAAACACCGACCCTCCCTAGGTATGCTACAAAGCAAAGCACGCAGTGAAAGCATGAGGGACTTATCGGAAGACCTGGCGTCTGGCAGAAAGTGCTGGACATTGAAAAAGTCTGAGCATTTTCGCTGACTTCAAGTCTGCACCAAAGCCTGCTGAAGAACTATCTGTCGGTAATTCGATGCCTCCAAGACCTTCGGCCCCAACACCTGGGACCATAAACTTGGCTTACGTCTGAAACCAATACCTGTGGGCGTGATCTTTGCAGATAGGACCTGAACAGATAGTCTCCAGGCCGACTTTGAAGATGCAACATCCTGACATTCACGTACACTTGGTCCACGCCATAAACATCACCCCAGGGATGAAGACAGACGATTATCTTGGGGGGGGGGATTGTATTCAAACGTTCGCTTCCGACCGTTTGCGTACATGTGTTGGCGGCACGAGAAAAATCACGTTAATGACTGGAAATGAAAACACAATAAATACGGGGAAGTACACCAAACGCCAGGCGGAAATCAGCTGTGGGTACACAGCGACCGACAAGGGGCAGAAAACGTTGAAGGCGAGGATAAACCTATTTTTGTGTACACCTACAACACAAACACTTCCCATAATGGACGTCTGTCCTGCAAGCCCTGGCAAAACCAATCAACCGCACACTGCTCAAGCTAATACGAGCCTCCCGGTGGGGTCAGGAAAGATCGCGGGGAAATCTTGTTCCGCCTGAAACTCACACACTTCCAAGGCGGTTCGCGACAATTTAGGTCTCGCCCCTGGGCACCACTACTTAAATGTTTTAGCGACAGGTGAGAGTGAGAAAAGCAATCAGGCCGCAGGTGTCGCCATGAAAGACGGCGCCAGCGCCCAGACAGCCGATAGCGCCAGCCCCGCAGGTGTGGCAAAGGGTCGAGGCCAGCCACCCTGGCGTGCTCTTCGCCTCACACGATGAAATTAGCCGAGCTGGGTAGCGATTGAAGCCGGAACGGGGTTGAATGTGTCCAATTCAGCAGCGGCTTTCGCCATTCAAACTACTCGACTTCAAACAGATTTTGCTTTATGAAAGCGTACGTCTGCCAGTAAATCACCTCTGTCACTGGTGTACGTGGTTTCGGTGTGAATAAAGTGCAGAATTAAAAGAAATGTGATTCCCCATCGCTTGAAGTTGTAAAACATATACGTGTACATATACAAGGTTTTGAAAATGATGTAACCCAATCAGGGGGAATGCCTTTTACGTTAAATTTACCTGAATGTGACTATGTTAGTCACTGTTTGACGTAAACAAAATCTGCAGTGTGAGATCTTGGACTATGACAAGCATTGCCAGTAACATCCGAATTGCCTGCTTTCGTAAAGATTAGACATTCTTCTTAAGAAGGAAAGGCTGATTGAAGATTTCACTTGCCAACAGTTCAAACACTAATTTGTGTTGTGAGTCAAAAGATTTCTCGCCTCGACTGCTCTTCAGCACCACGACACTGTGTTATCGCTGATGCGGAAGACATTTCTGGAAGGCGTCATCATCAACGACTTTCTCCGTCAAATCCATACCGCAAGGACCAACAGTTGTTTCCACTCCACCACACTTTGTTATGCTCAGGTGGAGGGTAATTCTTGCCTTAAATTCCACCGTCCAGACTCTTTCAGTCAAAAGCGATGTACTTCCTCGGTTGTCTTCACACTACCGCTCTCTGTAATCTTAATGTGGACGGTAATTCTTGCAGAGGCCATCATTTCCAGCACCTTCCAAGTCAACATTTCTCTCAATCTCTTCTGTCAGCAATCAACGCCGTGCTGTAAGGACCAATTCAACAGTTGCTTTAAAACCGCCACACTTTATTACCGTATCTTCATGTGAAAAGTAATTCTTGAAAAGGTAGTATTTTCCGACACCTTTAAGTCCACTCTAAGACTCCCACAGTCAACGCCGTACTGTTCGGATCACTTCAGCGGTTGCTTCCACCTCACAACACTTCATTGACTTAATGTGGAAGTCTAAATTCTTGAGGGAGTATTCTTTCGAACTCCCCACGCCAACCGTCCTCAATCTCTCATTCAACAATCAACGCCATCTTCCACAGACCTATTCAATGGGCTACAACCACACCACGTTATCTTAACGTTGGAGATATCGCATTAATTCTTATAGAAGTCATCCATATCCAACGGCTTCAAGTCAGCCGTCCTCAATCCCTTTCTTAGTCAACAATCAACGCCATCATCCCCGGACCACTTCAACGGTCGCATCCACACCACCACACTTTGTTATCCTAACGTTGGAGGTAATTCTTGAAGGAGTCTTCATTTCCAACGGCTTTAAGTCAACCGTCCTCAATCTCTTAGTCAACAATCAACGCCGTCTTGCAGGGAGCACTTCAGGGGTTGAATAAACACGTCCAGCCAGAAGGGAGAGGGGCAAGCATGGGCCAGAATCGATTGGGGAGGAAGAGAGGAGCGGATGGGAGGAGCTGGGGGTCCGTGGCCGCTGATAAAATAATGACGGTGGCTTGACCCCCGGACTGCATGATTACCATCAGTGGCCACTAGTCTCCATAATGCAGACCCTCACTGCTGCCAACGATGTTCCAGCATTCAGCAACCCTTGGATTTCGAAGCTTGGTGATGAGAAGGAGTTGTGTGCGCGTATGTGTGTGCGTGCGTGTGTGTGTGTATGTATGTATGTGTATCTGTGTGTGTGTGTGTGTGTGTGAGAGAGAGAGAGAGAGAGAGAGAGAGAGAGAGAGCGAGAGAGAGAGAGAGAGAGAGAGAGAGAGAGAGAGAGAGAGAGAGAGAGAGAGAGAGAACGAACGAATGAACGAACTTTATTTTACAAGGGTAGTGAATTAGGCAGTAGTGCCTTTCTTACATTCAGCCATTGAGGCAAAATATTCAAATGTGGTAAAGAGAGAGAGAGAGAGAGAGAGAGAGAGAGAGAGAGAGAGAGAGAGAGAGAGAGAGAGGGGGGGGGGAGCTGGGAAAAGGGGGAGGAAGGGAAGAGAGAATGAGAGTAAGAGGATGGGTGGGTTGGAGAGAGAGAGAGAGAGAGAGAGAGAGAGAGAGAGAGAGAGAGTCAGTATAATTATCGCAAGAATTATACATGTACAATTTCTTAAACGTACTAAAATGGGTAGATAGTGTACCAGAGAAGCAAATTTTAAATATGGAACTTGAAGAAACTATAATGACATATGCATAAAAAACAAATTTCTAAACATTCAAATGTTAAAAACAAATAACATACATGTAGGCCAAAGCCTCTTGGTGTACACTCCCTCCCCTACTCCCCCACCCCCAAATAGCCGGAACCCCTCCAATAGTTAAGCCAGGGGTGGCCTGAAGTAATCATATGAGAGAGAGAGAGAGAGAGAGAGAGAGAGAGAGAGAGAGAGAGAGAGAGAGAGAGAGACAGACAGAGACAGAGACAGAGAGAGGGGAGAGGAGAAGAGAGATAGATGGGGGGGGGGGGGGTATCTGCTTATTTCCACGAACGTTTTATTACTTGAAATTCTGTATATTTGCGTAAGTTCGTGATTGCATGTGTGTGCAAAAGAACGTTCACATCTTCATACGACTCAGGATTCTAGCAAGTATGTATGTGTGCCCCTGAAAAGATTAGCTGTTATCAGGGCGAAGAACAAGAGTACTTTCTTTACTACCGGCATCAGCTCTTTCATCAGTTCGTGCGTCTTTTCTTAAAAACTGAGATCAGATCTTTACTTTCAGTTCCCAATCATGGACATTTCCACAGTGAATCTCTCTGTCTCTCTCTCTCTCTCTCTCTGGCAAGCTCCACCACTGAGGGGAGAAACTTCTGGAACCAGCCAGATCTGGTCGACACCGGACTGGGTACAGCTACCCCTCCTAGGCAGTCTCGTGCAGCGCCATCTATTGGCGATGACATTTGGCGGAAATGGGATATTTGGGGGGGGGGGGAGGAGGGAGGAGGGGGGGAGGAGGTGGGATGAGGAAGATCAAATGGCAGACCCGGATAACCACCCTCTCTCCTCCATCATCACGTCTTGCTGTGAGGCCTGCTCTTACCTCTACTGCCACAGCCAGCTTCAAGGTTCTATAGTCAGTCAATACCTGCGTGGTGTCCTATAGGGTTCTCACCAAGCTCCTCCTTCAGCATATGCTTTTCTCCTCCTTCAGTGAACCTTTTCATCTGCATGCATTTCTGGCCAAATCAGTGCTAAAGATAGCCTACCTACGATCCGTTGTTTCAATCACAGTACGTTAGAGGACTCGGAAATACATTTGTTCAAATACCTTATTTGTCCATCTTGCGGTCACCAAAGGTCATGTATAGGATCTTTGCTGTCACTGCACAGTAAGAGTGAATTACGGCATTTTTGTATGATCGTAACGGTAAACGTAGCGTGTGCCTCGTGCATATGAGACCTAAACGTTGTCCCAAGAACGTTAGTTTCTTGGGGGGAAATGAAATGTGCATCCGTCACTACTTCGACGACTTGAGCGATTAACCTCCCATCCCCACCTCCCCACCACCAACTTTTTTCTTTCTCTCACATAATCATCAAGTATTCGCTGATGACGTGGAACTAATTCTCAATTTCTAGAGAAACGTTTCATATCCGGTGAATGTTTGTGCCCCATTAACTCCCCACCTCAAGAAAACAAGTGAACTATTGGGGGTGGGAAAAGCGTGTAAGAGAGACTCCACATTTCTTGGCCAAGTCACTCCCAGAAAGCAGACAAGTATCGAGTTTCAGAACTTGAACCATTACAGCTCCCATCCTTTACCTGGGTTGGCTCCGGAAAACGTGACCTGCAAAACAAGGCGTCTAAAAGCAACCAAAACACAATATATGTTTTATTTAGTTTATTGTACAGATCGAGGCGATCGAGTTGACCTGAATATCAGGTCTCAGGCTGGAAAGGAATCATCCGTGATTCCTCCATATGTCGGAGACATGCCTTATGTTTTTACATTGTCATCATGCACACAGCATGCACATTAACAAACAAAACCTTTTCAGCGTCCCTCAGAACGATAGAAGAATGTCCACACCAGACCACAGCTGAAACAAATCTGTCAGAAGAGAGCGAAGAGAGCGAAGAGAGCGAAGAGAGAAATGATGACTGTACCCTTGATAAGCTACAGATACCCGTCTCACCATAGGAATAAGCCGATACAAATGGAACAAACCATTCTGTCTATCAAGTGAAATATTTTCATTCCTAAAAGATAGTATTCATAAGGGATTTCATTATTTAAAACAGTAAAGATAAATCAAACTTTATCTTTACGATTCCAAAGCGATGCGAGTTTTTAAAAGTTGCTCGAGGCATAGACATAATTAGAGCTAGAAGTATCTGCTATTCACTATAAATACCTCAAATCACAGAAAATGGCTCCTTCGCCTCATATGGCTCCCCCGCACAAACGCCCTATGACAAAGTGAATGATCAGCATACAGATATGACAGTGGAGAAAACTTCTAAGATGGACTGGTCAACCGTGCCTTTCTCTCATTCACGTCTAATGAAAAACACGTATGGATTTCATAAGAAACAGTTGTAACAGAGCCAGGCGAAGGTCAAACATTCAACTGTAGTGAGAAGATTGCACATTTTGTGGAAATGGATATGTGAGCAAATCAAACACAATGTAAGATTGCAAAAAGCTGGTGAATATGTTCTCTGTATGTTACATTCCCTGACATTGTGCGGTGAAAATGTACTTCCTGCAAAATGTTATCTGAACCACGGCAGCATATTGCTATTTTTATCCTGGCATGACTTTGTTCTCCAACTTAGTCCTACGAAAATATTTCAACTGAACGTATAGATGAACATGACTTGGGAGGATATTCTTTGGTAGCGTTCAATGATTCAAACTGTTATCATCCACTCAAGCACATGTATCATCGTCAATTTGTACAATAGACGCGACTGTTGAGTAATGTGTTCATCCCCACTCAGGACGAGTGTCTGTAATGGGTTGACTAGAAAATCCACTTCAGGGAGAGAAATATGAACAGCATGTAATGCAATCATTATATCAACAAACCAGCGACAACGTGGCAAAGACCACAATTATTCGTGAACAGACACCTCGTTCCAAGTCTAACGCAAACTCAAACCTTCAACCGATGAAATATGGAAGGTTACAGACTACAGCAACCACATCGTAGCGCATGTACCTTGGGCTCCACACAAACGGATAAAAACCTGGTCTCTCCATCAGCTTCTCCATGCAGGTACCCATAGTATTATGACGAGAACAATCTGCTCTAGAGGTTATAAATGTAGAGTTACTCTGACTCACTCACACCCGAGTTTGTGTGTAAGTGTAACAAATATTTGGCATGAACACACAGCCACGGCGACTGTTAATATCCAAAAGCGCAAATAGTCCTGAGGCCACTCCGTTTCAGTGCTGGCACCTGCTGACCCGGCGGGCGCCGTCCCACCGACTTGGGATGATGACTTGGTGAGACGCCTCAAGAACAGTGTGCGCGGCGGCACCATGGATGGGGCGTTAGGGACAGACTGCACTGTAATACTGAACGAGTTGAGAAGATTGAGTAACAGCCCCTGTCATCAGGCCGTAGGGGCAACTCTGAAAGCCAGCCACCTCTGGTCGGTTTATGCCGTTCGATGAGCGAGAGTAATGTATCACAGCACCTTCTCCCGTCCATGCAGGGTGTTGGGAGAATCAAGATGGCCGAACTAGCTCGGAGTCTTCACTGAGATGCAGTGTTACTTCCGGGAGAGATCCACTGTGAACTGTTCCACGCTAGAACTCGGCCATCACCATGAGCGTGAACTCCACAGTCGAGATAGAACGAGAATCCATGCACCTTCGTGAGTAAATCATGCTACATTGTATGTTTGCAGTAGCAAACGTAAAACGGAATAAAGGAAACGTAGGCAAGATTTTGCCTTACAACTCTATCATTTCGTAATTATGTAAGTCCTCTTCAGTATCCAAATCTGCATTCCAGCAAAAACCAACAAATGGCTGTCTACAAAGAAGATCCTGTGTGTGGGGGCAAGACTGATATGGCATATCACTAAATTTTCTCGTAAACAAATGCAGACTGCAAGAACTGCAAACATTCATAGTTTTTTTTCTTGTACACGTGAGAGAGGAGTGATTCCTTAGTCACCTCAGAAGGTAGGGGGCGTAGGCATTTGAACACCTTCGTTAATAGTATTGCACGTACAATTGAATAGCTGTCATATCAGAGTTGAGATACTGCCTGAACCCAACTCATGCATGATGGGCAAGACATGAGATCCCCTATGATGATCGCCTTTTCAGAGTTTCTCAACAGCAGCGAAGGCAGAGGAGTTTAGATCTCCAGATGGCGCCCTGAAACTTTTACCCCATGTTGAAGTCCAGTGTGTGATAGCACACATATATTGACTAGTCCACTCCATGGCTGCTAGCATGTGTCATCATCATCAACAACAACGAGCAGGAAAACTACTAGCCGAGACCTCAACCACCTCAAGTCCACGGGAATCGCCGCTTGATCATCCTGAAAAGGCGTTCGTTGAGTGGGCGAAAGAAGGCGTCCAGCTTGCGGAGCACCGTGGGGTTGATGTTGGGGTGCTTCCTGCCCTTACTGGCCCCCAGGCACCGCTCTGTGGTTTGATTGACACGCATGCAGTAGAAGCCCCGCGTGGTGTTGTAGTAGAGCCGCCTGTAGTCCACGCGGTGGTCCAACCCCAGGAATTCCTCAACCCGCACCACCTCCGCCACTGGATCTCGGATGAGCTGGTCCCCGTCCACGATGTGAATCTGGTGGCGCGGGAAGAGGTTGAGCCAGCGCTGCATGAACTGGTGGTAGATGCTGATCTGTACCGCCTTGTAGTGCGTGTTCACTTCGCCCGTGTCTGGGTCTATGGCGATCTTCTCGAAATCGTCCCAGGTCTCGTTCTTGACCTGCTTGTTGAAGTATACCTGAGTGTAGTCCGAGACCACTCGCGTGGTCGGGTGCCGGAGCAGCACGATCAGCTTCATGGAGCTGTTCAGTCTGTGGATCCTCGCGGGTGCCACGTGCGAGATGAAGTACTTGGGAGTCTTTTCGATCGTGATCTGACTTTCTAACGTGAAGGGCATCTGTTTCCTGTACCACTCCAACCCGAGCTTGTAGCGTTCGTCGGCACTGAAAAAATGCATCTCTTCCTCGGCTGTGGCAATGTCGGGATGGAGGTTGAGAAACTCCAGCAAGGCTCGTGTCCCGCACTTGCGGACGCCAATGATGATGCACTGGGGAAGCCTCTGCACAGCCCCAGGGGGGTGGGGCTTCTCCAGCAACCGCGCCCGCTCCTGCAGCAGCTTCCTGAAGCCGCTGCCAGTTATGATGTTGTCCAGGGGATGCGTGTTGATGTTCAGCGTCTGCCAGATTGCGCTGTTGCAGTAGAAGACGACGTAGAAGAAGCAACCCAGCGGCAAGATGGCCGCCCAAAGCCGTCGTGTGCGCCTCATGCTGCAATGTGAAGCAAGCGCAGAACACGTGACGCCCTTGCTAGGCACGCTGGGGACGTTTCCAACACTTCCGCCAACGCTACAACTGCGGTCACTTTCGCCGCCGCCGCTGCCGCAGCTGCTGACGTTGTGGGTCTCATACCGACTGACCGCGTCTTGAGTCACGTCGGCATCGCCCTCCTCACCGTGATGGTCGCCAACGACTTCTGTCACAGTAACGTCAACCTCCGCGCTCACACTGCTGGCGACGTCTTCCTCCTTGTCAGGGTTGCTGAGGGGACTGGGGCCGAAGAGGGATGGACCGTGACTGCCCCAAGAGAGGATGCCCACGTCTCTGAGGCAGCTGGTGCCTCCCAAGCCAGTGGTGAGTGCAGACTCAAAGTCCTGGAGACTTCCCGTGTCGACTTGTCCGAGGGCGTGAACTTTCATTCCTCCTCTCCCTCATCTGCAACCAGAAAAACCAGAGCCTTTATACGGGACTGTGTTTGATCTAAGGCAGTGAGCACATGCAAGGCAAGTTCTCTACATACGGAAATATTGATCGAACACTAAGAGGGCCAAAAGTTGCACGAGCTTTTCAAAAACAATATGCTATTTACTTGTGTAGTGTTGTAGCGAAGGTTAGACTAACCACACAAGTTCGGTAGAGTTATATGTTGAGAGAAATAAGTTAAGTGCAATTTCTGTTCAATGGTTAATCTAAGCGCACGATCGGTGTCACAAGAACCGTGTGGAAGAGTGTGGGTGATCAAGTTTCAACAATCCTTCCAATTACGACTGAAGGAAACGAAACTACCACACGGATTTCTCTATCCCTGCATGGACACTACGAATCGAAGATACAACTATTAGCGCAGAGCAGACGCCCAGAGAAGTGTTCTGAAGGCAAACATAACGAGGACAAAATCAAAAGCAGAAAAGTCGTCTTAGACAAGGCAAGAAAGAAATAAACCGTCAAAATGGGGCAAGATACAACCGCAGGCACTCGAAGCTCCTCCCGACACGCATTACTCCACACTCGATGCTGAGACAGTCACTAGAGAGACGCGAGGTGGGAAACCAACTAGCCACTTCCACGCATCGACCGCGTTTCAATCGAACCTCAGACAGACGGGAGCAGCAGGAAATCTGCGGGGCAAGGTCGAGCAGACGACACCTGGGTCAGCGGGCGGCAACCTGACAGGTGACAATATTTGATAAACAATGGACAGAGAAGGCGGACACTGGGCCGAGGGGAAACGGGCCTTTCTACACAAGTTTCCTTTTCAGGACTTGCCCACCCACCCACTCACCCCCACCCCCAACCCTTTTCCCCCTCCAACCCCCCCCCCCCACCTCCAAGCCCCCTTTAACTCTCTCCAACACAGTTCCTACAGCGACCAGTCATTGGCAAGGCCACGGGGGAGGGGGGTCTGTTGCATGCTCGCCCAACACAGTGACAGGACCCCTCACACACACACACGGAACTCCAGCGTATTTATCCAGACGCGGAACTGAAATTTGCTGGAAGGCGGCCAAATACGACAAACAGCAGCAGCGAGCTGAATGAACGGCGACAGCAAGGAGAGTGGTCCCTTGGTGGATCTCGGCCACTTTGGGGGCAAGAACGCTGAAGCCACTGGACACAGACGGGATGTGGGACTGTGGGACTGTGTCGGTGGTAGGAAGAACGGACTCGTCCGAAGGGCAAGAAGATGATCTTTTCAATTCCAAGGAAGCTAGGCAGGCGCCCAAGCCATTTTTTGAACTCAGGAAAGGTAGTGGTGAGCGAGAGAAACTTTAGACATACTTAAGATCAAAGAGCGTTTGAATTTTTTTGCAAGTCAGTTATGATTCGACATCCCGTTCTGCCCCAAATTCCCCCAACCCCACTCTCATACTCACACCTGCAAAAGAAGCAACGAGACTGCGACAAACGATGATGTGCAAATGGTAGGCCTCCCTTCCTGTCGCTTTCATTCTAAAAATTCAAACACGAAGACGACGGAAAACAGGACAGGACAGATAAGGGACTGAACATCCTCTCGACGGCTTCGGAAGGAAAACAAATTCGCTGCGAGAGGCAAAACATGAAGTTTTGCCAGCGAGATGAAACGAGAACAAACATGGAAGGTTTATGAGGAGGGCGGTAAGACACGAGGTCAGTCAAAGGAGGAAAGCAAGTGAGGCCAAACGAGGGATAGAGCGGGGACAGAAGAGAAAGCGAGAGAGCTAGGGCGCCAAGCGCTGTTTGGGGTTTCACGCAGTCCCTTGTTTGCTCGATTGGCACGGCACTCAAATCAACATCACACTCGCAGGGGGCGATGGCACGCCATTTGGAAGAAGAAATCCGTGTCGAAAACACCGAGGTAAAGTTACGCTCTCAGGGATAATGTTAGCTGCAGCCAAGGTCTAGTTGCGGAAATGGCATGTTTGTTGTTTGCATAACCAGTCCAGGTCTTGCAGAACAACAAAGGCAGTCTAGCTGAGAAGTGGGAGTGATTATTGCAGTTCGCACACCTCTAGCAATGAGCTGCGTGTGCCAGGTCGCGTAAACTGTGTGCGTGAGTGTGTGTGTGTGTGTGTGTGTGTGTGTGTGTGTGTGTGTGTGTGTGTGTGTGTGTGTGAGAGAGAGAGAGAGAGAGACAGAGAGAGAGAGAGAGAGAGAGAGAGAGAGAGAGAGAGAGAGACAGACAGACAGAGAGAGAGAGAGAGAGAGAGAGAGACAGAGAGAGAGAGAGAGAGATTCGTCAATCCTAACGAGAAAACAATACTGACGAACGATCCAGCTAACAGTTACAGGGGCAATCGGAAGGCGTAAAGAAGCGAACACGACTCCAAAACTCCGGGACTCCCAGACAGGCAGAATCGTAAAGCACTACGGCCTGTACCCTTGGCACAGCCATCCACCATAGACCATCCTGCACGGAAAAAAGAGAGGAAGCAAAAACTTCCGCCACAGATGTTCGCAGGCATGGAGCGCGTACGCATCAGGACTGGGGCGTTCGCCGTGCTTATCACCTCACGTTCCTCATTATAAAGGCATCGGGACGCACGGCAGCGAGACGAGAGAACCTGCCTTATCTGCTCGCAAGGCGAGAAGCAGGAGAGCGGGAAGGGGGATCTTCGCTGCTGGCACGGGGCGGGAGAGGTAAACAAAGGAAAGAAGCAACTCCTGCCTGCCTCGTCACGGGGCTTGTTTCGTGGCTGACAGCGGCCAGCAGACACTCCTGGCAGGCAAGCAAGGCGGGTACACGTGGTCTCTTATCGTCAGCTAGGTCGTCTTCCGGCAAGGCATGGTATACACGGTAAAAAAACCAACACCAAGGTTCAATCTTTTGCAAGGAAGAGCGCATTTCCTCCTGGGCTTTTCGGTGCTACATCATGGAATGGCCATTCTGTGTGTTTTCAATACAAACACTTCTTCTGAGACTGCTTCTGGCATGAGAGGCGATTACATGTACAAGCGACGTACCTGGAAGAATGATTGGAGTACGACGAACTCATGCAAGGGAACTCTTAAGTCGTTACGTTAAAATGGCAGGTATCCAATGTCCCATCATCTCAACATGTCCCAATGTCCACTAACCTTTCTTATGTACCAAACTCTTAAACTTTAGTAGTTTAAAACCAGATTTTAAAACGTTGTAGAGAAAATGGCGGAAGAAGAGAGATAGGCCGAGGAAGTTGAGGAAGTTCAAGGACAGCATTAAGAGAAAACACTGATCCGCGAGGAGTGGGAGGAGCTAGCTACACCGTTCATTGACGAAGAAGTTCAGGGCAGGGGACAAGGATGCAAAAGAAGTGGGATAAAATGGTGAGGGGAGGCACTGGAAGTGCTGGAGGAGGATCGGGGGTGGCGACAGCACACACAGAGGGGCGGACCCAGGGTCCAGGGGAGGCGGGACTCAAGGGCGAGTGGCCCAGAGAGCACTTAGGCAACGCCGCCGAGTTCCCTCATTACCTTCCACTGCTGTCACCAGAAGAGAAGTGCAAATTTGGCCCAAAAAAATCGACAACAGAATGGTTGGAGAGCCTCCCATTGGGAACTGCTGGGCGTTCAAACAGCCACGTAGAATCCAGACAGATGAAATCATTCTGACGCGGTCAAAGTGCGGTTATCATAAATCCTTAGCAAACACCTCCATCCTCCCCATCTCTAACGCCCCGGAGGCAACAAAGGGTTGCGCTAGGTGGAGGGTTGACGCCCTGGTGTCGGGGGAAGCCCATGGAGGCAAACAGGCAGGAAACCTTCGCAAAGGTCTGGCGAACGGTGACCCATCAGACGAGAGAATAGCCATCCTCCACCGAGGTGCTCGGGGACATAACTGCCCGTATTAGCTGCAGGTGTGGGGTCACAGGCAAGTGGAATGAGTTCTCTCGACAAGATGCAGTCCCGAGAAGTTCAAACGGCGCTAGAGGTTGATTCCTTCTTCAGTCCTAGCGCAAGCTCTTGGCATCCGGGGACGAAGATCGAGACGGTAAAAATTCTAAGCTAGGCGAGTAAAACGGTAGAAAGCATTGACTGTGGAGGTACTCTGTCCGACCTGATAACAACAACTGGGGGAAAAGTATTGGAAAGGAACGAACAGAGGTCAAAAGCGTGGTATCCAACTCCTAACGAGAAATCTGATGGAAAGGAGTAAAAAGTGGTGACTGCGAACTCGCCGACAATGATGACAAGAAATAACGACGTTCTTTCTTGAATGTCCTCGAGATAACTTTTTTATTTTCAATTCCTATCATAAACATGAAATCAATAACAATTCAACGAACTATTTGCAGACACGACCATATCCCGAAGCGTCCCAGTAAGCAACAGAAATTCCCTCTCATTTTTTGCAGGCCTCGTTTGTGCCTCTCAGCAGGACTATGCTTTGGGGGGGGGGGGGGGGGGGGGGGGGACTGTCACGAACGAAAGCGTGCAGCTCGACAGGGCGGAAGAGCATCTAGGCCATGTAAAGAGCGCAAGGAAACATGACATCTGCATCGGATTTGCACAGACTCTAAGTAAAAGCCTTGTTCTTACGAACCAAAACACCGAGCCAAAGGGCGGGGTGAGGGGTGGCAAGGGAAGCTGCAGAGGGAAGGTGGGGTGAAGGGGGAGACGGAGCATGTGCAGGATAGACTGGGGGAGGGAATGGGGTGTGTGTGGTAGGAATAGGAAGGTGAAGGGTTATGGATTGGAGGCAGCGCGAGACAGCCCAAGGATGTTGACTCTCAGGGGTACCAGAGTGCGCCTGCGTTACGGGAAATCTGTTGGCAATCGATTCGCCGCTAATTCGAAAATGGAACACGGTTTGGACAGAAAACACGTGATGACACAACGCAGGCAGGCATCAACAAGGCCACCCGGGGGGAAATGCGCACAGAAGGGCCGGCAAACGTGCAGCGGCAAGGACGAGAAGGAAGAGGGGGGGGGGGGGTTGAGGGGGAGGGGTTTGTGGGGGGGAACCATCAAAGCCGCCTGCACAACAATAACAAAAGCCGCCCCTTGTCACAGGAGAGGGCAAAACCCACATCCTCACCCTCGCACTTGTCTACTAATTGGCACGCTTTCTAACACCGTCCACGTGGACCCTACCCCCGCAAGTCTTCATGTGGCATCAAGATGGCGCCCAGCCTCGGCGCCGTGGGACCAGTCCGCCCCCGCCAAATTGCCTGCAGGACCGCCGGGCTGAGTCCCGCCAGTGAACACGGACTGTTTCCACGCCTGAGACCCCCTGAATGGCACTGCCAGAAGTTTTCTTAGCGACATCAAGCCCGCTGCGTTGACAGCGTAAATAAAATCGAGAAGATCAGAGAACTGTCGAAAATTGAAAGCAGTCCTGAAGATCGCAGTCAGAACACGCCTCTACACAGAGGGAACGAAGAAGAAGAAAAATCCGGCAGCCGCCCCTTCAGCAATATCTCGTGTCTCGGTGCAAGCACGGTCGCGCCCCGCAAAACACCGACCAGTCATAAGTTTCTAATTGGAAACACACTTCGCGCTTAACATCACACACGAATTTACCAAAACGATGTAGGCGCTGTGAATGCGGACGTCCCGTTGATACATGCTGAGGATACAAAGCATTTTATAAGCGTGAGACCAGCGACAGTCGCGTAAAGCAAGTCGACAGGTAACCGAAGATTGGTGATGACGAAATCCCACTTTCATAAAACAATCCTATTCAACTACCAATGTCGAAGATAAATTCCGGGACGTGATACCACTTTCATAAAACATTCCTATTCAACAACCAATGTCGTAGATAAATCCCGAAAGCACAAATCTATGAGAAAAATAAGAGCACGGATCTCCAGAGTTGAAAGTCACGGGCAAATTAGTTTCAAGGGATTATCACGAAGGACCATGTCTGCAGGCAGTCTCCAAAGACTGATCCTGTCCCTGTGCCCCGGGACACTCATCCGGGGCTTCAAGATCGGCAGCCTAATCACCCCGGAAACCATGCATGACAAGACTTCAAACAGACCATCAAGTAGAATTCCGTGGGGACCAGAGAGATACTTGAGACAGATCACAAAAAGTCAATAAATATCCACAAAGAAACCCAACACCACGAATCATCGTTCAAGAGCCACAAAGGGACGTCAAATGAACCCCAACAGCGATAAAAACAGCTGAAGACCCTCACGGCGCTAAGGGTGACTTTGGGAAAGAATGGAAAACCCGTCTTGAGCTGTAAAGATGGAAAAGAAGATGAAGAAAAACTCGAACGAAGCCTTCCCTGTGCTCCTCAAAGAAAACCTCGAGACCGACCAAGCCTCTGAGGGACGCTCACGGAAGACCCCACCAAGGGGTTTCCACAGCGGATGCTCACTCCCAGCGGATCGCCATCTCTAAAGAGTTGCCATCAAGCGCCACAGCCACGGCCCAGGAAGGCCTCGCCACTGGGCCAGGGACGCCGCTATCGGAGGGTGGGTTTACTGCAGGATTTCCAGAGGTAAAAATTGACAAGTTCCCGGGGCCAGGGTGGGCAGGGTCAGGCCTGGAAGCGGCAAACGCGCTGGCGGGTGATTGGAGAGGCAGATTTATGGAGACCCTCTCCGCTCGCTCCCCAGACCCCTGGCTGAGGAGCCTGGGGCTCCCTGCCTGGGAAGAGATGCTCGAGGCAGATAGGCCCCGCGAGTTGTGTGACTCACTCCAGTCGTCTGCAGCGTAGCGTAGGTCGAGGTAGATTCAATGAAGACAGCGCTGCAGACTTTGTAGGCTGCGAACACTTTTGTAGCGAGAATAAAAATGGGCTGGTAATAATTGCACATCCATAACTTACTTCACGACCGTTTTAACGAGAACCACGACCAGGGATGTGAACTGCAAAATGGGGTTGGTTATGACCAACGAAGACAATATTACCAGCAGCATGACAATAAACTGCTTTTTTCAACGCATTTTGTGAGAGGCAGCTGCGCACACGCAGACATGCAGCCAGAGAAAGTGATTATTCTGCACACGTGCGTCGCATCCAGAACAGAGCTAAAGTCACTTCTACGAAACTTCATCTGAAGAGGCACTGGTGCACACGAACACTACCACCATCATTACCTGAGATAGAAAGACAGAAAAGTCACAAAGAAAGACAGAAAAGAAAGAAAGACAGAAAAGAAAGAAAGACAGAGAAGAAAGATAGACAGAAAAGAAAGAAAGACAGAAAAGAAAGAAAGACAAAAAAAGAAAGACAAAAAATAAAGACAGAAAAGAAAGAAAGACAGAAAAGAAAGAAAGACAGAGAAGAAACAAAGACAGAAAAGAAAGAACGACAGAAAAGAAAGACAGAAAAGAAAAAAAGACAAAA
>JAWQFJ010004725.1:0-40000 GCA_034096865.1 Theodoxus fluviatilis | reverse complement strand
TCATGTTATTTAGACGAAATTAAGATAATCTTTGGCTGAGCTAAGAGCTGTGGGTCTGGAGAGCGCGTGGTGTTGGAGCGGCACTGAATGCCCGCCTGCCTTCCTGTCGTACTCTCTCTCTCTCTCTCTCTCTCTCTCTCTCTCTCTCTCTCTCTCTCTCTCTCTTTCTCTCTCTCTCTCACACACACACACACACACACACACACAGACATACACACACACAGATATACACACACAGACATACACACACGCACACAGACATACACATACGCACTCGCACACACACATTCACACACAGACACACACATACACACACACACACACACACAGACATACACATACACACTCGCACTCTCTCTCTCTCACACACATACACTCACACACACACATACACACACAGTGACACACACACACACACACACACACACGCACTCGCGCACACACACATACGCACTCACACACACACACAGAGAGAGAGAGAGAGAGAGGCAGAGAGAGAGAGGCAGAGAGAGAGACAGACAGACAGACAGACAGACAGACAGACAGACAGACAGACAGACAGACAGACAGACAGACAGACAGACAGACACACACACAGAGACAGACAGGCAGACAGACAGACACAGATAGACAGACAGACAGACACACACACACACACACACACAGACACACAGACACACATACACACACACACACACACACACACACACACACAGAGCGAGACGGGAGCGAGGTACCGAGGTGAACTGGTGCGAAGAGGAAATGAAAAAGAACTCATGTTTTGGATGCGAGGTCTTCGTACTCACCAGAGCATGTGTCCCACTGGTAGTGAACAACCATTTTCTTGTGGTTGTGCGATAGGCTAGAACCGAAGCGAAAACGCGTGATGGAGTCAAAGAGACAAGAATGAAGCGCGCTGGTACCAGACAGTGCCGTATTTGTGACACCAGTGTGAGGCAGTGAAGTCTGCGCTAAAAATAGACTAGTTCCGCGCCAGCCATTGGCTAAGCCCAGCGACCGCGTGGGCCGTGTGGAGGATTCCATGAGAATAGGCTCCAATATGTAAAGACCAGTCCAGGTAGAAACGGCATCATTTGGATGAACGCGCCACTCTCGCGATTCAGCAGCCAAGCAAACCAAAAGCACTTCTCTAAATTCTAATAAGGCACAGGTGCAGGTACCCGACCAGGTACGAAAGATGAAAACGGCAGGTGTTTCTGCTCATTCGACTAACTACTCGCAAAGAGGTGAGGTTACAGGACTGGTAGCCCAGTGACCCCTGACCTCACCGGACAGTCACAGTGCTTTCGCACTATCCTGTTCTAGGTTAGTCATTGCACACAGTGAGGGGCTAAGTACGCATGACTAATGAACCAGGCTATCAATTGCTCTGCAGCAAAACAGCGAAAAATCGCACCCAATGCATTAAAATGCCTACAGAAACTTAGAAGAGAATACAGTTTTTCCAAACACCTCTAGATGTAAGGACTCCACTCGTTCTCCTGACGCGCTGTGGGAGACTGGCGGTACAAGCCCGTGCTGTCAACGCTATTCAAACTGCAGCAGCACAAGAGGTACTCACGACAAGTGGCGCGTCCTGTGCCATGCCGAGCGGTGTGGGGACTCACTGCAAGAGGTTCAAGAACTCCCGTCCGCACCACTCGGCGTATCCTACCCACAGCGAGGTCCCATCCGAACCAAACACAGCGACAGAGATCAACAACAAGCGCTGGAGTACATCCTCTATCCTCTCTCTCAAGTAGATCCTGTTCACAGGGACATGCAGGAAACCACGTTACTCGAGGCTGACTTGGGTCCCCATACACCGCGTCAAACTCCCCCGGCAAACGCCTTCTCACGTCTGCCTCCACCGTAAGCAGATTGAGGCAGCAGGGGGGCCACGCGTGCTGGGGACCAGATGGAGATTATTATTATTATTATTATTATATCTGCCGCAAGCCACGTGGGCTGGGCTTGCCAGGTAGGCGACCCTAGAGCAGGCGAGTGGAGTCCCTCCCTCCCTCCTCGGTAAGAATTTCGGGCCTGCACGGGACAGTTGGAAAAGATTGGTCAGGACCGGGATGGCTGGAGAACTCTTGTTTGCGGTCTATGCCCCAGGAGGGGTCAAAGGCGTAAGTAAGTAAGTAAGTAAGTAAGTAAGTAAGTAAGTAAGTAAGTAAGTAAGTAAGTAAGTAAGTAAGTAAGTAAGTAAGTAACGCATCCATTCCCTCACTTCGCACCTGCCGCCCAGGCGACTAGAGGCACTCAAGGTTCGGCTTCAGGCAATCGCATTACACCCTGCCACTCAAAAAGTATCAAGGGGAAAGCGCGGGGGGGGGGGGGGGGGAGAGAGAGAGAGAGAGAGAGAGAGAGAGAGAGAGAGAGAGAGGGTGGTGGGGGTGGGGGAAGGATGTGGGGGTAGGGGTGGGGAGACTTCTCAATGCCTGGAATACACGCACCTTGGTACCAATTTAGCCCCGATAGATCGAGTTCCTTTGCTGTCGCAGTCCTGGATGGAATGGTTCACGCAGCAAGGAGGATGCACTGCAGGCGAGCGGCAAGCTGATGAAGACACGTGGCGCACACTACACCTTGCACAGGGGGGAGGCTGCCCACGCTGCCGGTGCAACTGAGTAACGAGAGACAGTGGAAGTGTGGGAAGCCAGGCGAGACGAGATGCCTGAAGCTGCCTCGCTACCACTGGGAACGCACCGCACGTTGCATCATCGCTGCACAGCTGCTGCCGACAACGACCTATGTAGCTGGAAGCGATCGCGTTGCAGCGAACATTTTTCGCCAGCTGCTCGGCGTTCGAGGCACATCCAAGAAATGACTGCAGGCATCCGTCAGAACGCGGGGAAAGCTCGAGAGGAACAGAAGAGGAATCTTTGAGGCACATCAAAGTCAGCGCTATCACGCACATCCCAACGAATGCACCCTACCACTACAAAGCGTTCAGGTTCGGGTTAGCATCTTCATCGGGAAAGATTGGTTCCAGTGATATGTTCTTCTTTTTTTTCAGCGAGTGCTGTATGAGGAATAAGTATAGTAGATATCCCACGAAAATACTAAAACTGTCAAGGATCCCTATGCGTCAGTGGACAGAGCGCTCGGACGTGCACAGGTAGATTGTGGGATCCATCCCCGCCTGTAGTTCCACATGTTTTTTCTGTTCTTTGCTGGATTTCGACTCTTTATCAAGGGAAAAACTATTTCCACAAATAGCAAATAGGCAGAGAAACACATCGAAAAAAAAATATTTGTATTCCATCGATTTCTTCCCGCAGTCCCATCCACCCACCCCACCCCACTATATACATATCTAGGCCATCGATTAAGGAAGGACCACGTAAGCTTCTCTCTCCATCATCCACATTGACTACTTACTTTTAGCCTGCAGCTTTCAAACAAAATCATTCAGGTGTATGGCGTATCAACTCTTGCCAAGCAGAACTCACACAACCATGAGAAAGACATTCACACAGATCCAGAACGTTAAAAGCCAAGCACTTCTTGCTAGACGTAAGAAGAAACACACGACTGATCTCGCAAATGTCTCTGTGCTCGTTCCAAGGACTTCATGACTCATTGACTGAACAAGGAGCTCAGCGTTACAAATACTTCCAACTAGAAAGATATCCGCGATCCGTTTCCACGTAATCAGTGCAGAATTACCGAAGTGGTGAACGTCCAGCACGTAGACTGCGTGGGAACATAGCAAGGCAAGGAGGGGCAGCAGCAGCAGCAGCAATCAGGTAGACAGAAGTACTCGCTCGATGTAGCGGTGTGCTGTGGCTGCTTGTAAACCTCAGCCAGCGCTACCCATAGGCGTTGCCACCACACAACACAATGAGGTACTGTTCTATTCAGTACAAACCCCTCAGGGACTCAAGGACATGGAGTTCACCTGCCAGGGAACGGGGCCATCTCAGGACGAAGTAGCCAGTGTGGGGTGTGGAGTGGCCATCACCACTCGTCTCAGCTCTCCCTGCCATGCTCACTGTGGCCCGTCTCACGCCCTGCCCTTCCTCACCTCACTCCTCTTCCGAGGCCTTGCCTGCCTACCTGCCCCGCCCCCTCCCTCCCTTACCAGCAGTGGTAGTTTCTGGCAGGCAAGGGGAGAGAGGAAGGCAGTGCGACACTGAATGGGAGCTGGGCTGGGCTGGGCGGGGAGCGGCAGGAGAAGGGGAGAGCAGTTGCAGAGGGGGCACATCAATGAGGTTCTACTGCAGGCCACGACTGAATAGTCCCTCGTCTTTGTGCAAGAGCGGCTTGTCCAGGGTCAGGCAAGTCCGGTGTCGAAGACAGTTGGTGAGATTGTTTGTGTGCCTGTGGTTGGGTGGAATTTTCCTTGGCTTGACACAGCGATGGGTAGCTGAGTTTTGATCCTGCTGTATTTTTCCTGCTACTGAACTCTACGCGGAGCGCGTTGCACGAGTTTTTTTTCAGCATTCATAAGTTCGACTGCAGTGTTCACCCTTTAGCCTATTTTTTTGCGGCAGCGATTGTTCTGGTTATTCGTATTTCTTTCTCGGCCGAGATTAGATGTTTTTGCTGAACAGCGTCAGAATTCGCGTCATCGAACAGCTTCGGAATTCGCCTCATAGAATTGCCGAGAGGGTTGTTCATTATGGCGGTGTAATTATTTGTATTATAACCGCGGCGACTTTTGCGTAAAAGTCTGGATTCGAATACGAGTGTGTATTCGTGAGATTTCATAGGCCTGTTGAGGTAAGCCATAATTCTTTGTCTAAAGGTTGATAAAGGATTTTGTGAAAGTTTTCCTTAAAGGGGGAATTTGGCTGTCTGGCGACTAAGGGGAGGGAACCTGCAATTCGTTACCAGTGCGGTGTTTTGTCTCTTCTGTGTGTACTCATTCTTGTAAATAATTCATCATTTTCTATCGTTTATGCTAGCTTCATTTAGAGTTATATGTAGTGATGCATTAGTTAGAATGATGTGTTGTTTAGGTTGTAAATTATGCTGCGTCATGAACGCTATTGGTTTGGTATTTGTCGGCTAAACATTTGTTGAAAAAAATGAGCGGTGACTTGTCATATAGTTTCATTTCAATTTTTGCTCATTCGTTGTAAAGAAGGACTAAGGTTAGTGTCATTGTGCTTCCTCCTCATCCAAAGATGATTTCTATGAGGAGGAAGTCACTCTAGTGTCACTGTTTGATTATTACTGACCTTGGCCTTCTAGGCCTCCATTGTCTCCTGTCAAGGACGGAACCGGTCTGGCGCAAGGCGTCCATTCAATCTTGCAACTGGCAAGCCTCCTCTGCATGAAGATGCTACCCCACGCTTCAGGCTGCTGCCGGGCGTGACGTCCTATCCCATGCCTAACCCACTCCGCTCAACTTCAACCTGGTACCCTGCTCACCAGCTGCGGAAGTGGTCCTGGTCTACGTGTGTTCAGCAAAGACTCTTTCACTATTATCGCTTGGTGCTGCTGCACAGTTGAAGAGTGGACATTTGACATTGTTGTTTCACGTTCATCATGTTCATCCTAACCTTACCATTCTAACCACACATCGAGTCCATACATCGTCACCCCCATACCAAAGCTTGAATATTTTTTTTTCTTTTACATCAGTGTTCACGTGTCTGTTTATATTTGGGAGTGTGGCCATAGTTTTATTGAAAACCCAACCATGCACACTCTAGGCTTCAGCCTAGGGTGACATGCACGCGACCTCCGGCTTCATCAAGTTTCCCCTATTCCATTTCCTCTCATTCCCAAGCATTTCTCCCTCCCCTGTCCGTCCCCACAGCACTGTGCCTTCCCGTGTGGCCACCGCATGCGCAGAGAGAGAGAGAGAGAGAGAGAGAGAGAGAGAGAGAGAGAGAGAGAGAGAGAGAGAGGCAGAGAGAGAGAGAGAGACGGAGAAAAACGCAGAGAGAGAGAGAGAGAGAGAGAGAGAGAGAGAGAGAGAGAGGCAGAGAGAGAGACAGACAGACAGACAGACAGACAGACAGACAGACAGACAGACAGACAGACAGACAGACAGACAGACAGACAGACACACAGACAGACACACAGACAGACACACAGACAGACACACAGACAGACAGACGGAGGCAATGACATGATCATCATGGTGGAGTTTCACGACCTACCAGCCTTTTTGAGCTATGTAAGGCGATCACGAAAAGACCCACAGATGGTGAGAGTAAGAGCAAGTCAAAAAACGATTTCTGTGGTACTTCGCCTTTTGCGGATGGCGTGGAGAGAGATGCGGAGGGACTACTTTCTTCACTCCCACCCCAAGGGTGAGAGAAAGGCAGGACAGGCGAGCATCACAACACTGGGGCTCCATTCTTCCACACCATGAAACGCTGCACATGGCAAGTCGCCCAATCCAAATTCGCTCTTTCAGCCACTGCCCAAAAGACTCGCCGTCCCCCCCCCCCCCCCCCCCCCCCCCCCTCCCCCCTGTGTTCCTTGCGCGCAGAATGCTGATCCACTGGGGTATGAACAAGTCTTCGCCACGGCGGGGAGAACCTGGAATCCTAGTCAACAATGCAGCCCTCTTTTTTCTGCAAACTTTCGGATTACGTAATTATCCCTGTTCCTCCTCCCAAACTGATCCCCAAAGTCACACTGTCCAAATTAAAGGAGAAAAGTTATAGACGAATCAAAAGTTTAGAAAATAATCTCTAGATTCAAATTAACGAAACCTGAACGTCTAGGTTCACGCAATGCTCGTCCATCTGTGTACTATATAGATGGTTAATATCATTGCTTCAGAATACGTTTTCTGGCTTTTCCCAATATCAGCAAGAAGCGACTATGCGCGTGAACACACACATACGCACACACACGCGCGCGCGCACACACTCATTCACACACGTTTGTGCGTTCCTTTCCTCGTGAGTGACGTCACGCGTTTGCGTGTTTCGAGTGTAAATTCCCTGCCTTTGTTCCCTCAAACTGCCAAACGCATTGATCTCGATGGAGAAAACAACCCAGGTTTTTGAACATGCACACGCACTCTTGACTACTCCGTTGCAGCAAGCACGCACCACGACCGTTTCTTCGCCAAAGGACAGAGAGAAAGAGAGAAAGAGTGGCCTGCAAATCGCATCCATCACAAGTCGCCTGTTTTTGTCTTCAGGAGGCAGCTGTCTGCTCACAAACGAATTGCGGTCCATTCCACTGGCACGGCAGCAGCCCTCTGTCCCGCACTGCACGCCTGGCTGGTGACTGATGGCTGTTCGAGACAGAGCAGCCCTGGCTCTTCAGAGGCCAGCATCCAGCCACTCGCACCCTTTTCAAACACGAATAAATTTCTCCACTGCCTTCCCTGCTACTGCAAGGCCGACTGACTGAAGCTTTTCCATCTATTATCATCGGATGCTAGTCCTTGGACATGTGAGCATTCAAGTCCAATGCAGTCGATAGCTTACACACAGTATTGCGGCCTAAGAGAAGCACAATGGTTAATGTGGCGGTTCGTGTCGTTTCTTTCTCAAAGACGCGTCAATACAAAAAAAAATTAACACAAAAGCAAGAGGTTGGATCTGAGAACAATTGTGTCCGAAAGACACACATCCGCATTTGCAACTAGAGAGCATTCTGAAATTGCAAACCTCCGCCAAGTCTTCCATGACCAGTACAGTTTAGTGCATTTTTCCATCTGCTGGAGAAATCTGAATGCGGAACGTATACGCTAGCATCATCAATAGCTTGACGTCATTAACTTCCTGATGAGTGATAAAATTCTCCTTTTAGCTGCAGTTCCACAACGCGATAACAGATAACCTCCATATTTTAAAGGGTAGTTCCGTGGGTGAAATTCTGACCTTGCACCAAATTTAATCAAAATTCCTTTAACACGTTTTGATAACTTTTGCTGAATAACGAGTTGAAGGTAAAACATAACCTCCATAGTGGAGGTAATGAAGGGAGAAGACGACCTTGAGCTTCGACCTTCACTCACTTCAGAGGACCCAGTCACTCTCTGCCAAGACATCAAAAAATCAATCCGACTAGGAAGGAAACGAAGAGGAAGAGAAAACTAATCAAGGAAATGAGACAACAGATCATCTACCACCATAGCGGCAACCACCATCATCACCAGAGCCACCCCATCACAAACACGACTGCCACCACCATTTCTTCTACCGCCATTTCTCCGCGTGAAGAGCGGGCTGGGTGCCCAGAAGGAGCAGAAAATGGAAACGGGAGCAACGGACTGCCCCCTGGAGGAAATTACCTTTGTTATCTTTCCGCCACCTCCATCGCTCACCGCATCACGGGACGAGGCGGCGACGGGAGGAGGGAATTAATCCAATACAAAGCCCCAGTCTCTCCCTGCCACCGCCTCAGTCAGTCAGGCTCTCTCTCTCTCTCTCTCTCTCTCTCTCTCTCTCTCTCTCTCTCTCTCTCTCTCTCTCTCTCTCTCTCTCTCATATTTTTCCATCTTTCCCATTGCAAACCCTGGTGGGTATGACTACGAAATGAGGCGTAATGCATGTCCTTTACTCCCCTGACCTGGTGAAAACAACGTCCAAAAGTAGACAGGCCACGCTGCGTGACAAACTTTCAAAGAGCGGAGGCACTCTGCATTTTAACAGCGTCCCTTAGCTCCCAGTACTGCAAGAGGAAGCCCATGCAGAGGATCAGGCAGAGCAGACGGAGGCGTGGGAGCGGCGGGACCGAGAAGGAAGGGGTATGTTACTTGTTAGCACTGTCACGGATTCATATCACGCATTCTGCAGGTCAGGAAATAACACTGACAGTCTACAGCGAGGGACACAAGCTGCAGAGAAACCATGCACATCGTTTAGCGCAATCCACCGTACAAACTGCTCTGGGTTAGTGTGTGTGGAGACCAACTGCTTGACGTTTTGAGTCACGGCTTGAGTTTATCACAGAGTGGCGTGAATCACAAAGTGGACGGGTTGTGAAAACAAGGCTTCTCCAACAGCAACAACGTACCGAGAATGCTTCATCCTTGTCCCCGCATCTCTGTGTCTCTGACTTTGTGTGGGGCCTCTGGGGCCCTTCATACCGTGTATGTCACTGACAGCCATTGTTTCCGACAATAAAACTTTCGTGCAGCACCCCCCCCCCCCCCCCCTTCACTCTCTCTCTGTCAGTGTCTCCCTCTTACTCACACACACACACATAAACACGACCATCTGAAACACCCCCACCTCTCTCTCTCTCTCTCTCTCTCTCTCTCTCTCTCTCTCTCTCTCAGCAGCTTTGTTATTCGGGAAAAAGTGTATAATGCTCAAAGATAAACCAGAACATTATGTACTACACGCGAACATATATGCTGATTCCCATTATTGTCCAAATATTGATAGAAAGAATTAACAAAAGCGAAAATACAGCACAGCCTGTACGACACAGTCACTATCCTCTCAAGAAACTGATATGGACTCAGGGAGCTTCTTTCTTTCCCCAAGGGAACCCTTTCGTTCTGTACGCTCGTCCAAAATGAGGCAACACTCAGCCCTTCGGGCAGGTACAGTGCATCAAGATGGGAAGGTTGGGGGAGTGGGAATGGAAGTGAGGATGGGGATCGAGATGGCGAGGTGCTCCTGCCCCTTGGAAACAAACAGCAGGACCCAGGACCCCCCCTCTCCTCTCCCCCTCCCCTCCTCACGCCCCCCCCCCCCTTCCGCACCCCTCGTCGCAGCCCCCACCTGCGCCCCACCCTCTCCCTTACTCTACTACAACAGCGTTAGAGTGCAGGGTCAGAAAACGCAGTACTCTACGCTTTGCCAGTGAGGCTTGGAGGACGAGTCAACCTCCCTTTGCACCAGCGCTCCATTAGCAACTACTGGTCAAGCTGTCACTGAAGAATCGGATGTTGGAAGTGGGACGTAGTGGTTTGACCGCCGTTTTCCTTCTGTCCATCCAATACACAGGCTCTCTCTCTCTCTCTCTCTCTCTCTCTCTCTCTCTCTCTCTCGCGCGCGCAACACACACACACAAACACACGCGCGCGCGCACACACCCGTAGTTTCGTCCTTGTGTACAATTCCTACGAACTTGTCAACAAAATCCACGCCTGTCCTGCACGCCGACATAACATGCGCACGTGAACAACTATGAATCGTGTTTTACTTCACACGAACGAACTTCCCTAACTTAAGGAGTGTTAGAGGTAAGACCACAGCCAACTGTCACTAAGTTTCAAAACACTGTGGGCCACGATAACACATAGCGCTCCTCTAATAGCAAGCACCAACCAGACAAACGCCTCACCTTCATCAGAGTATCCGCGCTACCTGAGACCGAAGATTCACTGCCACTACGC
The DNA here is from genome assembly GCA_034096865.1 of Theodoxus fluviatilis. NCBI lineage: Eukaryota > Metazoa > Mollusca > Gastropoda > Cycloneritida > Neritidae > Theodoxus > Theodoxus fluviatilis. The sequence goes on along the minus strand of JAWQFJ010004725.1, from coordinate 29,721 downwards.
ACTGGGGGAGAGATGTCTTGCAATCTCCAGGAGAGAACAGCAACAGGCAAGTCTAGGAACACTCCAAGCCAGGAAGGAAGCTGGAACCTGCAATCTCAGGGCCGCAGTTCGTTCCCGAGCGCACAGCGAGTCCACTTCCTGACTGTGATAGAGGAAGTGATGTGCGCACTGACGTGCAGGCGGCGCCTCCGCCGCTAATCCTCGCCCTGTCTGACACGGGCAGCCACGGGGAGGGCAGCAGGCTGGGCGGGGTCTCCACCCCCACCCCCTCCTCCTCCCTCGCCCCACCCCTCCCACCAGGCGCGCTGAGGGAGGCGAGGGCAGCTCAAGTGTACCACACCAACACCCTGCCCCGTCACAGACAGAAACTTTGCCGACTGTTCCTGCATCCAACGGACGCTCTCCCGGACAAAAAGCGCAGACTCGAGTCGTGCAGACAAGACAGACGACGCGGCGGTCGACTCGACGTTTGCCACATCCAGGTTCGACTCATTCTTTATTCCTATGCCCCCCTCTCTCTTCTTGGGTTACGTGCTGCTGCGGCAGATGTACACGGCAACTCAGTGTATGTTATTCCGTTCACAGTCGGGCTGCCTGTGCAAACAGCTCGCGACGCTGGCAGTGCTATCTGGCGCAAGGCGGAGCCAAGCATAGGCGTAGAGCAGGGCGCGGCTCCTTCCACGCCGCTCCGGGAAACCCTCAGTTATTCACACACGGGAACAGACGGGAAACCCTCAGTTATTCACACACGGGAACAGACGGGAAACCCTCAGTTATTCACACACGGGAACAGACGGGAAACCCTCAGTTATTCACACACGGGAACAGACGGGGAAGCCTCAGTTATTCACACACGGGAACAGACGGGAAACCCTCAGTTATTCACACACAGGAACAGACGGGGAAGCCTCAGCGGGGCAGGTCGCGCTGCTCCAGATACGAATCAATGCAGACAGCTGGCTCCATTCACACTTCCTGGCCACCATCACTCTTCGGCCGTGAGATTAGTTGTGCGTAGACCTGCAGTGACTGCACAACCCGCGTCTCAGACTGCGACGATCCCCAAGTTGGCTTCGCTGCGGTCCACAGCACGACTCTCTACAGTTCCTATGCCAGATCTGCAGCGTCTGTCCCTCCAAGACCACGCCCGCGTCAGCAGGAGGCTCCCCAGCAGAGTTGGAGGCGAGCGTCCTGGAAACAAAGGGTTCCCTCTTTCTCTTTCTCTTTGGGAGAAGTCCCCAATATTGATCTGCCTGTTTGCCCCCGTCCTGACCCTCTCGGTTTCTCTCCCCCCATCCCCCCACCCCCTCCTACTTCCCTCCAAACATCACATTCCCTTAACTCCCCCACCCCCGGTCTCTTTCGTTACTCCGTTACTCCCCCCCCCCCCCCAAAAAAAAAAAAAAAATAAATCGTCCGTGCGACTTCTCCCTCCCCCAAACACTGCCGCCGGCTTCCTATTGAGAAGTGTTGTGGGGAGGGGCGCCGAGAAAAAGCTTTCTGTTTTTCTGTTTGCGCCGAAAATCAAATCAAAATTTGAAATTTGAGTCAGCGTGCGAGGGCGACGCTCCGGCAATCGCCCTAGGTGCCCACCCACCCTCCCCCCCTCCCCCACCCCCCCTCCCCCCCATCCCCCACCCCGGGCCTGGCGACATTTGTCTGAATCTGTCACCTTCATCTCCACCCCTGTCTCCATCCAGGCCCTGCCCCCAGGCCTTAGCGGTTAAGCCAACTCGTCACGTCAGCTCTTAACGCACTCCCACCCACCCTGACATTTCTCTTCTCTCCACTCCACCCAGCCCCACTTCCACTCCTCCTCCTCCTCCACCCCACCCCCCATCCCCGATACCATCTCGACCCGGTGCACGACGACAACATGCTCTGATTGCACGTCCAACGTAATCTGCCCCCAGCACTGAGAAGGGTGCACCTCAAATATTGATACAGGTTTATTTTCAGCACTGATGCCAACTCTCAGACATCGCCTGCACGACTGCCGCTATTCCTGGCAGTCCCAGGACAGGCAGCACTGCTCTACATCAAGAAAAAAAGGACTGGCGTCCTGTGTAGAAATGCCAGGCTTACTGCGTGCTAAGTTTCCTCTTCCTTCCCTACGCCTCCTTTTAAGACTTCAAAAGGAGAGTTCGTTTCGTTTCTCCCATCAAAGAACTATTTTGACAAATCTAAGGCGAAAATCCCCGCTTGTCACATGAATTTCAAATCTAACTATCAGAAAAGGAGCTTTCCAACGTCGGATATTTTGCGTTCTCGTGCATGAGAAAAAAGCCTACTACCTTGATTTTATATTCATGGAGAAGCAAAATATCTGGTTTCATTACACGTAAAGCGACGTGAAATGGAGAGATAACAATACCCAGTCCTTGATAAGCAAAACCTACACATACGGGAATCTATGAATAATGCCTCAACACAATGAATGGGTGTTCTGTTGATGAGTGTTGTTGGCATCAATGTTGGCAGCATTTCATTCGGGCAAAGTGTTCTTGTTAGTTGTCTAATAAACAAACGTTCTTTTCCTGAACACAGACCTGTAAGCAGCAATTTATATATGTGATGGGGGTGGAGGCAAGGCTTGATGGGACAAGGGCCCAGGCATGAGAAACAAGAAGGGCAAAGCCCATACGACTCACATGCTTGACCTTGACCTTTATATGACCTTGACCTTCAGGTGACCTTCAAGGTCAAGGTCAAACAACTAAACCTACCAATGACATCATACACAAAGAAATGCTTTACACATTTTTCCTACCAAAATACATGTGACCTTGACCCAAGGTCAAGGTCATCCAAGGTCATGCAACACAAAGCTGTTAATTCAAGACATAGGAAGCACAATGGTGCTTATTGGCACTTTCTACCATGAGATATAGTCACTTTTAGTGGTTCACTACCCCATTTTGGTCACATTTCATATGGGTCAAAGTGACCTTGACCTTGATGATATGTGACCAAATGTGTCTCATGATGAAAGTATAACATGTGCCCCACATAATTATTAAGTTTGAAACAGTTATCTTCCATAGTTCAGGGTCAAGGTCACTTCAAAATATGTATACAATCCAACTTTGAAGAGCTCCTGTGACCTTGACCTTGAAGCAAGGTCAACCAAACTGGTATCAAAAGATAGGGCTTGCTTTGACCTATATACCACTTGTAGCTAAGGTCGCCATTCTCAATAACGTGGGAGAAAATTGGGAAAATGTGAAAAATGACTGTTTTTGAGACCACATTTATGGCTCCTGTGACCTTGACCTTGAAGCAAGGTCAAGTCACTATGTATGTTTTTTGAGGCCTTGTCATCATACACCATCATGCCACATTTGGTGTTGATAGACTTAATAGTCTCCGAGAAAAATCCAACGTTTAAGTTTTTTACGGACGCCCGGACGGACGGACGCCCGGACGCCCGGACGGACGGACGCCCGGACGCCCGGACGGACGGACGACACGGCTCAGTACATAGACTCACTTTTGCTTCGCATGTGAGTCAAAAATCGCTGCTGCTTTCCACAACTTTATTGTTACCCATGGGTATAGGAGCTCCTGGCTGGTCCGAGTTCTGACGACAATGGCCTGGACCAACCCAAGACCATGGTGACAGTGGTCTCTCCCCCAGATGGGATAGGGTCTCTCAAGAGACTGGTGGTGGTCGTCCTTGTAGACCTGCCGACAGTCCCTCCTTATCAAAGAAATGCACGGACCTCAGGGGAGCCAGGCTTGGGATCAGTGGTAGCGGATCTCAGCCTGTCTCTGGGTTGTGTGTTCCTAATGATAGAAACAGGCTCATTGCTGCCTTATACTTACTCGAAATTATTCACACTAAATGTTGCCTCGATAGGCATAACAAAGTCAACCGAAAGAATATTGCACCATTGCAATCAGATGTCTTAATTTAGAGAAAGCATCAAATTAGTCTCTTGTTTCTAACAATTTAGGCATAGCGCGCTGAGAACCGACTGGAGGGACTATCAGCGGTCTCATGTCAAGTTCAATTAACAATCGATAAGGAAAGGCCGCTGTGCCACCATCCCGGACTGATAAGCTACATAGTAGGCCGGTAGAGAGAGAGAGAGAGAGAGAGAGAGAGAGAGAGAGAGAGAGAGAGAGAGAGAGAGAGAGGAGAGAGAGAGAGAGAGAGAGAGAGGAGAGAGAGAGAGAGAGAGAGAGAGAGAGAGAGAGAGAGAGAGAGAAGGAGAGAGAGAGAGAGGAGAGAGAGAGAGAGAGGAGAGAGAGAGGAGAGAGAGAGAGAGAGAGAGAGAGAGAGAGAGAGAGAGAGAGTCCATGTAAAAACTTCGGGCTTCACTTCACCCGGTAACATATAAATCATCATGCAACCAGTTCGTCCATGACCAGGGCAAGGCCAAGCCATGTGAACTTTCTCATCAAAGCCTACAGCGCATATGAGACAACACCCACGTGTCTGAGAGCTATTTAATGAAGCATGCATACAAATGGGACTGCGACATCTCCAAGTTTCCAGCACTGATTACACGACAACGGCGGGTCTCCTTGCCGCGGGAGAGGGAAGAGTGGGTGGTTTGCGTGGACCTGTAGGTGAGAAGACAGTGCGAGAGCGCAGGAGTAATGTTGAAGATAGGATGGGGTGGAGAGGGGAAGGAGAGAGGAAGAGGAAAAGAGGGAGGAAGGGAAAAGGGGTGGGGGTGGGCGTGGTTGCGTTCGAGTGGGTAGTCTTGTCCGACACTGGCCTACTCGATCCCGCCATTTCCTGTCATCTCGTGACTGCAGGATGGAGTGGGCGGGAAGACCACTATGCCTGGGGCAGTGCTACTTTGCACCGAGTTCACAGTGCAAGCAACAGCAGTCTAGACGCACTAAGTACTTGCTACGCTGACGGGCAGAACACATTGTGGCACATACCTGGCGGCGAAAGAAGCAATATGTAAGCAATAAAGTGAATAATGGCACCCTTTAAATCACAGTAACGACTGCGTATAATGGACGTTCACGCGTAAAACACACACACACACACACACACACACACACACACACACACACACACACACACACACACACACACACACAGAGAGAGAAAACCATCATGCAAAAACTGTTTGGATTAATGTAGAATCAGATTAAGTTTTTTTCAAATGTGAACGAAAATTCAGTTGCGTTTTTCGATTGATGGTTGTGACAAAGTGGCGCTTTGCGTGCAAGCTTCTTTGACACCCGAAGCCAACGGCGGCAACAAACAATGGACGTTGCATCAAATTTTAATGGGAAAAACTCTGCATGAATGCTTCTACAACAACTGATAATCTGATTAATGCGCGCGGGCTGTCCCCTTCCGTGGAGATGCCAGGGACTAACATCTCCCGCACACAACATACTGTGGTCGGCGGAAGCGATCCCGCAGAGCCTGGGCATAAAACGAGCAGATATGCCTGCGCCTTTTATTGGTGTCAATCAACTGATCGACTCTGCTGCATATTGAAAGAGAGGTACGGGAATTGATACGAGTGAATCAGCCCTACCATACAAGTCCTATGAAAACAAACGAATCTCCATGCACCTTCATCATCCGTCTCCTTTCTTTCCGTTTCGGATATCCAAGATATCATCACATGTCCATTATCCCATCTTTATAGATACCCTCCTTCCCTGACGCAATTAAAGCAAAGGTGCCTGAATAGAACGAATAGCCACGAATCCGAAACCAACCAGACTAGCTGCTTGTCAGGGGTGGAGCTCCGGGAGGGTGGTGGTGGATTCTCGCAACTATAGCTAAACAAACCCTGCCTCCCCTGGGATGGTGGGGGAGGAAGCGGTGGGATGGGGGTGGGGTGGAGGAGGCAAGAAGGTGGGGTTGTGGGTATTGACAGACACGCAGTTCGTGCGGCCAGCATCCCACTGCTGCCCAGGAGTCCGCAAATTGCATTGCCTTCCCTTGCCCGGCCTGCCCAAACAGCCATCACTGCGCCGGTAAATACGCCGCGGGCCCGACAGATTCGGACATCGGATTGCTGGCGCTCGGGCGCGAACGAAATGGATTCAAGTCATGAGTAAGTAATGAGCAGCAGCCCAAAAAAAAGTTTGCCCAAGCCATTCCAGCAGAGTGGCCGGATGGAACGTTGGCGGCACAGATAGACGGAATGAATGGAGAGGAAATAACGGAGCTAATAAAACCTCAAACCCATGCACCATCGATTTGCATGAATCACGAACATTCATCATCCCCCCTACAAGAGTGTCCGTCCTAAAGACGAAAATGCATAAGGAATATATATGCAGTGGAGGAGCAGACGAATTTTATGGTTTGGGATGCGAAAATAAGGCCCCAATCGATTTTGCCTACACTCGTCTGGGCTTTTTCACCGAAGGCAGGCCAAAGGAGCAAAAGGAATGCGCTCACAACATGACCATAACTCGCGTCAAAAACGGCGGTCCGGACAGGTTGCGATAAGACCGGCCGAGACTGGTCACCATCGGTGGCAATATTGGAATTGTCGTGAAAACAACGGGACCATAAACACCCACCTTAATGACGGAATGCAGTGATCAATATTGACCATAAATAACCAGCCCTTAAACAAACGGAATTGAAGGCGCCCTTCTCTTTCGTCGAAGTGAGTCACCCCGGGAGGAGGGGAGGAAGGAAGAGCAAATTGGAAAAGCATTGATTTTGCTCCTAATTCCTTCGGTCATGACCACTTTCTCGAGGAGTAATGAGTCCCTTGTCTTTCTTGACGGCAGCGGGCAAAACGGAAATCAATCACAGGGCGGCGGAATAGGCGCACGAATCCACTTTTCACGATCCCGCCCTGCCCAAGATTGCCGCTGATGCGGGCAGATGGCTCGAGGCGAGACGAGTGAGCGAGAGTCCACACGCAGGCAGTGCAGCTCCCCCTCCCAGCCTCAGCCCGCCTGGCCTACCTACTACGCAAGGCACAAGGTCGTCAGGGCTCCCGCGAGATCCATCTTATCACAATAAATTTCCTCTGTAAAAGGGCTAAGTCCCTGTGACGGCCGTTGCTTCGAGACCGCTCGAGCCACTCTGAGGAACCCTCAGACGTCATTACGCGGGGTGAGCGCGAGGCACTAGGGGCGGTATCGAGTGACCACGGCGCGGACTCCAACTTTGTCCAGAACCCCACTGGCAGCAACAGAATCGATCCAGCTCTACCTGTGGAACAGCGTTGACGATCCCAGTCCCAACTATATATAATACGCTGTGGGCGTATAACTTCAGCATCCATTCATCGAAGTGCTTATTCACTTCCGTCAACACCGACAAGCGTCCTTCAAAAGTGACGTCACTTTATTAAGGGGATAAGATCGTCTGGCCCAGTATAACTGATGCCCAGATCCACGGCGCACGAGTGCCCAAGCAGAGTGAAACTAGACATTATTTATTTGCCACTTAATCTTTCAAACGACGCGCCAGGCTGGGCCTGTAGGCAGCAGGGACCGGCAGTCCTGGCACAGAGAGTGGATCCCACGTGGCCGTGCCTCGTCCCCAGAAGATTGTCCCAGGGATTAATGGCGGGGCTCTAAACGGAGGAAACACTCTCCGCCAGGCGGTTAATGGCGCTGTCGGCGGAGCTCTGCGTTCCCTGCTGAAGAGCCGTTGGTCCCTGGAGCCATTTCCTCCAGTTCTTTGGGAGTCGGGACCTTGAGGGAGATAATTGAGAGCAGGGTGGAAATGGGAGACGGCGTGATCAATGCCCTGAGCAAGCCACCTGCTCATCCATCTTGTTACGGATGATGTCATCGCGGACGTCGTCTTGCTGTGCCGCGGCGTCCTTTCTCGAACGTCGCTGGTACCGAGATGCCCCGACTGGATCGGATGTTGGTGCAAGAACGTAACGGACGTATCATATATATACTCTAGTACGGTCGAATCACGCATCTCTGCAAGGACGCATCAAGTATCTCTATGCGAATGTCTCATGTGTCTCTTGGCACAGGGGTGCATTACTGCATTGGTAACTATAGCTAGCTGCCGTAGCGACAACTTTAAAATGAAGATCTGTATCCAATCAGCGTGACACGACGTTAATTAAACAAAACATCGTCCTGTCTCCGCCTGAGGTCCGATACTGCCTTGCGCAGAGCGTCCGGCTCTGTACTTGGGACTATAACAAGTTGCCAAAGCTGCCATAGAGACAATCACAACGTAAAATATATTTCATAGCGGCGTGAATTAAAGATGTGCAAAGAAAATATATTCCAGTACCGATGGAAATAACTTCAGTTCCGCACGTCAGGCCAACAGCAACCATGACAGAGCGGGGGCTCTGACCTATGGCACGCGACAACCAACCATTCGTCTGCCGAGTCTGCAAACCCCTCATCCCACGGGGCGCTACAGCCATCCACACGGATGGAGATCTGTATCTGGACAGCAGCCTGGACTTCCCGTGCTGGTGACGGCGACAGCTCTGATTAATCTTGCAAAAGATCACTGTCGGGCTGGACACGGGGGCCCAGCTCTACACAATACACGCCATCCCACCATTAATTCCAATATGCGAGTAGTACGTCAACACGCCAACTTGTTGTTGATCAGCGGTGCAAGCGACCAGATCAAAGTCAGAGCATGCGATTCGTGAAACTGTGTAGGAATGTTGTGAGGAACAAGTACAAAGCGTTGGGGTATTCCGTACAATGTGAATGAAGCTTTTTACCATTCTTCTCATTCCACAGACAGTTATGGAAGTGCCACAATATAATCACGCCATCGTCCTCATCGAAATTGCACTTTCAATGTTGTTTTGGATTAAACGCAGAGAGCAATTCTTGTGAACTGATTTCTCAAATGGGCAAGTAGGAAATGAGGCGGCAGTCATCTATTCGAAGGCTGAGAAAATCGAGAAAAACTTTGCGCTCCTCCAACGGTTTGCTGTCCGTTACGAAAAAGCAACGTCACGATGGAAAACCTGATTTGAAAATGATGTCCGCGTCCTCATAACCTCTTGAACCATTAATGACTGGCAAAACAAAACTTGGAAGCAGAAAAATGTCACATTTCCCCATCTTTTCGAGAGAACTACTAAACAGATTTCATTACGGCTCTCCGCAATTTGAATGAGCAAACATTCAAATTCCTTTTTCTTTTTAAAAAATAATGCGCACCTTAATGGAAGCGAGCAAATTCTTCTTTCCGACACTGCAGGCGATTTCAAACAGCGCCGAGATGAGGCTTAGGACACGAAATCCTCTTTTGGAGGCGAAAGCGTAGGTTCCTCTCTCTATCAAGCCTGCATTAAGATGGTGCAAAATCGACCATCACCCTCCCAGCTCTTCTGAACCCTCTCAGTGCCCAGACGGAAAAACACCGACCACAAGATCCCTTAAAAACACAGTGAAGCGAAATGCAGGAATTCCGCATTGATCTTACAAGCCGCACAAGTGATTACAAGGAAGCGGAGGCTGGGAAGGGCTTGTAGCCAGGGCAACCGCTGTCGCCGAACACACCACACGGCATCGGCATCCCCTCTTGGACACAAGAGCAGCGTGAGAAACAAGCCCCAAGTGGATAATGGAACCATGTGTGGAAAGGAAGAATGAGGAAGAGAACTGCAACAGATGTTCTGAAGAAGAGAAGAGAGGGACGAAGGGAGCAAGTGGGTATGGGCTCGTGATTGCAGGCGTGGGCGAGGAAATGGCGAAGTAGTGCTCGAACCTAAGCAGACACGCGAAAGAATGGAAGGAGGAAGTCCTCTACTGATCGAAACTCTGTAATATTCAGGCACGAATGAATGTTTTAGAGAGCACTTACACTCTCTCGAAACGAAAAAAAGCACTTACTGAAACGAAGTAGATTGCACGAATGCACATATACAGACGTGAACAGAATTAGTACGCATGCACGCACATGCATGAAATACTGTAGATTTTATCGTAGGTCTTACATACTTAACGGCTCGAAAGAAATCATCTAATAAGTACAGCTTCGCAGTGTGAAACCCAAAGAAACATTCAAACAAAGTTCAGCAGCACTCAGACACGCTGGGGGGAAAAATGGCGCCAAACCCGCTGGGAAACACAAGAAGTGAGACAACGTACACGCCCCTCAGCTTCAATTCTCTGTTTGCCTCGATAATGACCGAGTCTCGAGCCGCATGTTATCGATACGCCTTCCTGCATGGTGGAAATTCATTTTTCCGCAACAGAAGACTCGAGCTCATACTTAAAAATCGATATAGACTCTCCCCAACAACAGCCTACCTGAGAAATGCAAAACAACGACTATCGATTTTTGCAGCACGGAAATTTCGTGCCAGCTACAGACACGCGCAGCCTTTCTTCTGGTGTGAAAGCCTCCGTGCCTGTCAATACAGTGTCACGTGGTTCTGCAATTCAACTGTTCTGAAATAGCCCGGCAACGGCTGTAGTTAAGAGCTCCCGTTTCGAAGCAGGAAGCGCACACCACCTGTAAATTCTCTGCACGAGCATTTGTCACTCTAGCTGTCATTTTAGGAAATCTCTTCTACTTGTTGCATCGCATTTAAGATGTCGTCGACTTCCATAGACAAACCAGTGGCTATCTAGCGTCTTGACTACATCATTGGAAAATGGACAACCTTGTTCAAGTCGACACTTCATTTAAATCTGCCGATCACTGAGAAGGGGAAGAGGAAAGATTTGAAGATTGTATGACCAATTCCTCTCTCTCTCTCTCTCTCTCTCTCTCTCTCTCTCTCTCTCTCTCTCTCTCTCTCTCTCTCTCTCTCTCTCTCACACACACACACACACACACACACACACACACACACACACACACACACACACACCTCCCACCCAAGCCCACCCCCACAAGTTGAAATAACCAAAAGAAATAAAAGTATGCGATGAGCCGACCAACACATTTACTCGGATGTTTAGATAGTACTGAAGCCTAGTCTGCCATAGCACAAACACAAGTCGTCACGGCGATTAGATTATCATCTACACACTGTCAGTGCTCGATGAACACAGCGACACGCACGTCCTCGATGAGAAAGCAATGTAAGCAAGCTTGGTAAAGCCGTTGTCAACTTGGTGAGAATAGAAGCGGCCATATCTACAGAGAGTTCCAGCCCCAGATATGTCGCTCACCTTGTTTTGAACTCCACACCCAACAGGCGATTTTCTACGGCCAGAAACAACGACATCTCGAATCGACCAAAGGATGAAAACTGCATGGTTGTCTGCCGGCTTTCCTTACCCGAGGGCGATACCTGGAGAAAATCCCAGGTGACTCATTCACATTCAGGGGGAGAGGAGAAAAAAAAAGTCAAACATGAGAATTACCGAGGTCATAAGCCAGGTCTGCACGCGGCCAACAACCTCGCCAGCAGGCAGCGACTGGCCACCAGCCGATGGACATCTCGCCCGTCTCTGCTGATCCGACAGTTACGACGTGCCGTCTGTCGCGACGTCACAGCCCATGAATGGCGAGGTGATAATGAGGTTATCGCATCCGCCGTCAATCCCGTCTAATGGTCCGCCTGTAACCAGTCGTAAGACTGAAATAGCACGGGATGGTTAGGGAAAAACAGCTATCACAACACCGTAAATAACTGACGCACGCCCGCGATACGTGATAGAGGGAAGGAAAAAAAATCAGCGCGAGCACATACAGAAATACCCCCACGAAGAAATACCGCTAAATATGAGGTTTTCTTATTAGTTCTGCATTGTTCTATTATTTCTATTTCGGGAATCTCGGTTTCTTTTTTGACCAACTACTTTCTCATCACAAGTCATTGGATAATAACGTGCCAACATGCCCCCACCCCCACCCTATATGACACAGTACACGCAGACTGATGTCCTCACATCTAAACTTGACTTATTCACACCCGCTAGATAAACATTCACACCGGAGTTCACTCAAACTGTCATGTAAAACACTCGATCCCGACGTGAATTTGCGGGGGAGGTAGTGAAATATTCGCTGACGACTGCACCCAGGGAGTTTCTGTCTCACGGGAAAATAGTCTGACTTAGGTCAAATGTCGAGCTCTTTTGGCCGATATCAGTACAGTTTCTCTATACAAACAAGGGACGAGGAGACAGTCATTAGGAAGCTGCCTGACATCAACTCAAGGTCAATGAGGATCGATAACCCTTTCCATCGAGGGCGGTGCGACTGGAAAGTAGGAGACGATGGTATAATGAAAGTAACTATCTTTGGTATGAATTCCACGTCCACCAACATCTGGCTGTGGAGCTGCCTCTCCCCTGCGGCACGAATCGCCACACTTTATCTCCGGCACGAAACTCCAAGCTGAATCCCACAATCGTTGCGCTCGGAAAACCGTTCTACAGCAATAAGACTTTAATTTTTTTATTTAAAAAGCGAAGTCCGTTAAGCCACCGGGCCGTCAACATAAAAGTGTAAATGTAAAACCACTGACACCGGGAAACGGAAATGCACCGTCGTCGATAAAAAGGAGGTCACAGAAGGCTGCCTGACTGTCCCCGTTCAAGGCACGTTAACCCTTCCTCTTTAGTCCAACCATCAAATAGTAGAGTTGTGGTTAAGGGGCAAAAACGGGGCGTGGGGTGAATAGGTAGGCCGGCCTGAATTTGTGTTTTGCTTTGTCTTTAAAGGAGGCCAGTTTGAGACTCTGTGTGTGTGTGTGTGTGTGTGCGTGCGCGGGTGCGTGCATGGGTGCGTGTGTGTTTCTTTCAGAATTGTCATGTACACCTTTGAATCATCTCAAACCAATATTTCTGTTTCACTGAAAATAATTTTTCGCTTTAACAGTAAACTTCTTGAGTGCTCATAGCGAAGATGGGATAGCAGCACATTGTCGGTAGCCTTCGATTTCTTTCTCTTCATGAGGAAAAAATAGTTCATGGTCGACAGAAAAAAGAGGGTCGGTAGGGTTACCGGAGCCACAGCTATTCTGTTTTTAGCCTTTCAGTGCGAGGCTGGGTGGTCCGCTTAAAGCCAGCGACACTGTGTAAATGCAAGGTGGTCGAGCTGGTGCGACGGGTCCTCACGTTCTGCTTAGCTTACAGCCGCCCATAAACCTCCAAAAACTACAACAGTAAGGCTCTGCCAAAAAGCCTTCATTTCCAGATAAACATGTTGACGACTCGGCCTCAAGCAGCACCCATTCAAAATGTACACGTCATGGCTGTGAAGGTTTTTCAATAATCAAAATAAAGAGGAAAAAAGGACATACACACTTCCATTTAATTTAAATCCGAGCTGCAAACTTGAGAGCAAAATCAAGACACACGTGCAACAACATCTCTCTCTCTCTCTCTCCCTCTCCTTCTCCCTCTCTCTCTCTCTCTCTCTCTCTCTCTCTCTCTCTCTCTCTCTCACACACACACACACACACACACACACACACACACACACACACACACACACACACACACACAAACACTGATATGCATGCTTTCTCTCGATCACACACACGCCCAAGACAGGCGAGCAAACCAACCAGAGGGCCTATGGAAGCAAATCCGCGGCACATACAGCACACAGCGGGACTGCAAAAGGCAAGGGAGGGAGGCAGATGACGAGACTGCTCCAATCCTTTTCCAATGCTCCGGAGGGGCACATGAGGACACGAGTGCAAGAGGGGGGCCTCAATGAAAGCAAGCTTACCCAAATCCCCATTGGACTGACGCTGGCCCACAACATGGCGAGAATTACAACCTGCGACAAGAAGCGGGAGCCAGTGTGAGATCTAAGAAAGGCTTTGTTTCCTCAAGCTTGGGTCCTGTGGAGAGCGAGGCGTGCAAATGCCAGACTGAGGCGCCCAGTCACGCGCCATCCCCATCTTGGACAAAGGGGTGCACACCTACAGGGACGCGGAGCCCCCAGCTGTGCCAGCTCTTCCCAGACTTTCGTCTACAACCTTCTATCTGATTCTCTCTCTCTCTCTCTCTCTCTCTCTCTCTCTCTCTCTCTCTCTCTCTCTCTCTCTCTCTCTCTCTCTCTCTCAGCCACCACAGAAGCAACTGATGCCTCTATTTTATATAATGTACGTAGGAAATAAGGCCACAACGGAGACATACAAGAAAATGGCAAACACACGCGCGCGCGCGCACACACACACACACACACACACACACACACACACACACACACACACACACACACACACACACAAACACACACACACGCACAAACACAATTAGAGAAAGGCAGGCAGGCAGACGTTACAAGCGAAACGATACAATCGTTTGGTAGCGTGGAAAAACTTCAACACTTCTCTCATCGTGACAGTTGTTCAGATGCAAACATTAAAAAGCCCGAGTTGCTGTTGACGTTTCAAAGGTGGTAAGACTTGGCAAAGGACTTTTTGTTCCCCCTAACTGAAAGTACGACCGATATGTTCATTCAGCCTGACAGGTGCATTCCTATCCCAGCAGTTGAGTGCAGGGTCGTGGGAAGTAATACAGCCACAATTACAGCCTTGGTCTTTCTGCCAGAAGGTCAAAGGTTACTGGGGGTCGTGACGACTTTTGCAACTTGACTGATTGTGGGTCCCTGACTCGAGAGACGCTGAGCGGGCAGTTACAGTGAAAAGGGGTACTTTCAAGGGGAAGCATTCTGGGTGAAACGGTCATTTCAACCGCATTACCCCTTTCCCCCTGCCCGTCTGTCATACACCCCCCACCCCTCTGTCAAACACCCTCTACCACTCTGTCAAACACTCCCTTACCCCCACCCCCCTCTGTTACACACACGCACCCTGCCTTGCTCTCCACGCCTGCAGCTCTTCAAAAAGCACTTTACATCAGTCTCGCCTGCACTTCATTGTTCTTCCTGTTGAGCTGATCTTTTTTCTTCTTTTTTGTTAATTCTCAACGCCGGCCAAAGCTGCGTTTTCGAAAGACAAATTTCCCTGGAGGCGAGAAAGTTAGTCGCGGCGGTGGCTGCAATTCCTGGAGGCCCCTACCTTTTCTGCCACGACATCCCTCTAAAAAAAGGGGGGAAGAACACGGAAAAGAAATATTTTGAATTTCCTCTCTGCGGGAGGATTTAATCTAAAAGCCTCCCTTATTTCTTTCCAAACCGCCTGCAAATCCTTGTAAAGGTTCTGCAATTTGCGCTTTTTTGCTCGCTCTCTCTCGCTCCCTCTCAGCAGAAGACGTGCGCCACTTTTCGCTTCTCTGCTCTCTAGTCACGGAGCTCGACGCGAAAGAAGCGAGGACAGAGAGACCCTTTCAAACGGCAGCCACGAGAGGAGACAATCGCGGATTCCCCCAGCACCTCGTTCCCGCCCCGTCTTCAGGCCCTTGAGACTGACATCCTGTACTCGCCCTGCTCTCCATTCTCGCACGCCCCACTCAAGCACCGCACCCGCGGATTTCCGCGTCCACTTCCCACGTAACCTCCACTATCCCCACCCAACCCCTACTATCCCCATTCCACTCCCCACTCGTACCCACCCTTCACTCAAAACCGAAAGAAAAAAGGTGTAAGGGTGTGGTTTCATACTGCGACTTAACCATATGGGCTGAAACTGCGAAGCACTCTACCTCCTGGCCATTAGGTTGCTTGATAAATCTGTTGTTAGAAACTCACGCCAAAAACAATGACCAACAGATAGAACACTCATGGCACACCAGTCTTCTCTCCACATATTGCGGTGTATTGCATCCTAATGCTGGCTCACAGCCGTATCAAGGGTTAAGCGCACAACCATGTGCCATCACTGCAATAGAAGTCACCCGACTTTACACCTGAGTGGGGAGAGGCAATGCGAGCGAAGCAGCTTGCCCGATGAAGCAACTCGAGGACCTGTGCTACTTGGAACGTGGCACCAGCAAGACGCGAGCGACTGCGGCGAGCGCTCCGACCACTGGACTAGATTCCCGACTGAGTCTGTCCCTGCCCTATTCAATGTAGAGTTGACGGTCAAAGCAAAGCAATCTCGCCTTCGATGCAGTCACGGTCTCACACAATAGCGGGGTTGATCAGCTGTAAATGGCAGATTAGAGAGACAGCACCGAGACACTAGTCGACACACCGGCACAGCCGTTTCCACACTGACGACAGACAGCTGCCACCGTCCCCGTGTCGCATCCCTTGGGGCAAAGAGACAAGACAGTCTGACAGTCCGCTGCAGCCATTTGCATACACCCCTCAAAAGATTTCGCGCCGGCTGAAGCGCTTGATCTCGCTCCTCCGCGACGAAAGTCGACGTGCGAGGCTTGGAATTCAATTTGCAAAAGCGTCGTTCCAGGGCGACGCCCGTGATGAGGCTACCACGGAGCTGTCGATGCGACGACGTCAAGAAGCGCAGACAACCACCGCGTCTTCGACAGGGAAGAAAGTTTGCCTGCGCGAGTTGTCGGTCGGCAGAGGCGATTGCCAGGCGTCGAGGCCACCGATCACTTTCACCAACAGCAACCAGACGCCACCGGAGGAGGCGGTATCGATTCGAAAGACTTCAGCCATGCAGTCAAGAAGCTCAAAAAGCGACAAATGCCCACCGCAGACCGAGGACAGTGGAATCGGGCGTGGCGACAGGTATTGATTAGCAAGAAGGTGCCACACATCTCGGAAAGCGTCCGTATGCAAGGAGATTACTTTAGACTCGTCACCTCGGCTCCCGAAGCAAGAACGCGTAGCTCCTGCCACTTCGCGCCTCTACGGTCGTCTTCCCAGCCAAGCTTTTTCCACGCTCATCCATCACCGGCATGGTCTTTTCATGTCCTCCACTCGAGTTTAGTTCGTCGTATCAGTCATTAACAACTTCGCCGTGACAGCCTTCTCCGTGTCCGGATATACGATAATTAAGCCCACCATAATAAATGACACTCAGTCGTCGACCGAGTGGGTTTTCGTGCTCTCTGCTGTTGTTCGGATCAAAGGCAACGGCGTTTGCAGATTTCTTTAGGTTGCCTGCCTCGTGCCTAATCTCGGCTTTCGACGCGTGAAAAACAAAGAATAACTGCACTTCTAACCGACAACCACTTCGCTACAGTGTGTAATCTTTCCAGACGCCAATTCAAGCTCAGAGACATCAAATATTATATATTTTTCTTTAAGTAGTCCCAATGTTCTGACATTATGACAAATCACGCACTTCTTATTTACCTAACACTTCCAAAACATCACCCTGTTCCAAAAACCACCGTCCACGCTACGACCAGAAAGATAACACAGCTCATTACGGCAGAGACAGAGAGAAAGGACGGCTCATTATGCTGGGGCACAGACTCCCCAGGGAGAAGCAAGAATCAAGGGAGAAGTGCTTCACACGGGACATCAGCATGCTGGCCACGATTCCTCTCTCTCATCGACCCTCAACCTCCTCCTCTTCCTCTTGCTTAGGCGGACAGGACTTCCCCAGGCACCAGAAACCCGGCCAGCTCACTGCCCATGCCATGCAGTGCCGTGGCTGCAGTGGCGGAGCCAGGCCAGGCCAACAGCGCGCTCCATCAAAGGAAGGATGGGGATAATTCATTTTCAACGGCAGGCAATATCACTCGGGGCCAGGGACAGGCGGCAAGGTCGGCCCCGGGGTGCCAGAAGCCGCCATTGATTGTCCACAGGGGAACTGGGCCAGTCACGGTCAATCCCTGAACCAGAGGCTTGCAGGACGCGGGGCAGAGAAGGGGCCAGCGGGGGGAGACTCAAGAGTTCCAGGAAAGGGAGGAGAAGGAGGCGTGACAGAAAGGGTATGAGAGAGAGAGAGAGAGAGAGAGAGAGAGAGAGAGAGAGAGAGAGAGAGAGAGAGAGAGAGAGTATGAAAGGAACATGGCGTCACAACACACAAGGCCAATGGAAACCGGAACGAGTGCGTTGTCAAGTACACCAGCGTAGGCGTTATCGCGGTCGGAGGTGTCAATGAGGCAGTAGTGATGAATGAACGAAGACAGCAAATGACAGGGTGGTGAGTCTTTTCAGTGGGGACAAAAGAATAAATAAGAAGACGGCAGATGGTCTGACAGGCAATCATATAAACGAAATAAAGTGGTGATGACCAAAGCAATAACTGCCATGCCCAACACAACCAATGGAGACAAATAGTGATACCCCGGAGAGCAATGAACTGAGAGCAACAAAACCACCACGCTACGGGCATGTTGGTACATGGTCCAAAAGCAATTCAAGTGCTTGATAAAACACAACGTGCAGCGACAAGAATGGAAAACTAAAGCCATGATCCAAGCAAACTTGCAGTTACAACTTGAAAGGAGTGGCAGAGGTCACTTGCACACCGCGTAGCATCTTCCAGTGTCTCCCACGTAACTCGGCTATCTCGCCAACAAGCTGACGGACGCACTTACTGCTTGCAGCACAACACTTCGCTCACTGGATTTCGATAACCTATGTTCAACCGCAGGCAGCTTCCTCTCCTTGGAAGTCAGGAGAGCTGTTGCCATGTAGGGCCAAGGCTTTGCTGACCACTGTCCACTTCCATCGTCAGATGCCGGCCTCGCCCTCTCTTAATTCGCTGATGGCGGCTCAGGGAGAACCGAGCTGTGGGAGAGAGGGGCTCTCGCAGGGCCAGCACGCAAGCGCCCTCCCAAAAGATCAGTCCAGATCCGTCAACTTCAGCGCGATCTGGCCGCGTCTCAGGGGGCCCCACCCCTGGAGTGGTCGCGTCACGCCCGCTCTGTCAGTGTCAATTCCCCACGACTCCTAACGCGCCTCTTCCAGCGTCTGGCTGCGCATTTCTGCATTAATTTCCCTCGGGTGCAGCTGAAGCGCCCCGTAGGTTTCCCTACCGCTGGCGACGACAACGTTCACTGTGAGGAATCGTTGGATTGGAACGAAAAGTGCAGTTTGCGAGACATTAGCCTTGCTTTTTTTTATTACGATACATCGTATTCTGCAGTCTGATGAGTGCGTTCGCGATTTCAGCACAGCCGAACAACTTCATCAAACAGAGTCAACGAGCACTGGCATGGAAATGAGTCCCCGTGTATCATTATCCAACATAAAACGGTAAAATACACCGCAAGGTCTCTTTCATGGTGCCGCGAGATGAGAGGTTGTTCTTCCAGACACTCTAATTCGTACTTGGCTGAACTTGCTGCTGCTTCGTGAGCCTAACGCAGCTTGGTACTTTTTTGAGGTCACTTGGAACAGAGTGGCGCGCCAGCGTACTCATCATTCCCTCACTAATGTATACTTGTTCAACTCCACTAAGAATACACGTCCGTTACGGCCACATGAATCGATAACTAAACCAAATTAGAAATGCTCTCGTCTCTTCATCATGGACGACGGAGGAACGCGTCACTCAATGCCCGCTTCTACCTCTACGCCCATTATGACAGTCGCGGACGGACGCTGTGGCTACCCGCATCCTAATCCAATTAGCGTTTATTAGATGAAGTGCAACACCGCCTTCCAACGGAGCCAAAATCTGCCGCCAGCCTTTGTGTAACCTGCACGGCGCGATTCCGAACTGAACCGCTCCTTGAGGCGGTCGAACCAGTCGTCAGCCAAGAAAGAACGTGTCAGACAGAGTTATTACGCATGAGGCACATTCTGCCCCTGAGGGTAGAGCGGGAGGGTAGATGCTGACATGTCTGGACTACATACATGTTTAGCAATGCCTCTCCAACTCTCTAAAGATCCGCCTCTGTTTTTAACAAAATCGACTTCGAGGCAACAAACTGTAAAATGGCTCCTGCAAGTGCAGAGTGAATTCCAGAGTTCCACATTCAAGTGAAATCAGCTGTCAGATCAAAAGAGGTCCTGTCCCACCCAGTCAGAACGCTGGAGGCCTTGCCAGACAAAGAAGACCGCTGCACGGCTTGTACTAGAGAACGGAAGCTGAGCCTTAGAGACTGGGGATCCAGACGGCGATGTATTGTTTCTGGCATTAAGTGCAGTTTTACAACACGCGAGAAGACCGATCAGCCTCATCTCTCTGTTCCAGATACCAGCGCAGAAATTCAAGCTTTCCATGAGAGAAAGAAGGAATAGTGGTTTCTAGGAATGGAAAAGGACAAACATCCCTCTCACAATACAGGCTCGCAGATCTGTTTGCCTCAGGCATCAGAGTAGGAAACATCACAGAGCGTACGAGATATCGCATTCACAGGAAGGAGGCAATCGCTGTAGCGACAGTCCCTAGCTAGATTCGACGCCGTCTCCGCCCAGAGCATTAGTCCCGTGAGTCCCCACCGACGCCAGATTTCCTGAGAGACCCAGCTTGAGAGCAACAGCAGACGGTTGTTTCTACGCAGCCCCATTTCTCCCGAAATTCTAATGGGAGGGGAGAAGGGGGTTAGGGGTTGGTGAAGGGGTGGGTAGATTTCCTTCTTTTTTTACTCGCCCCTCTCTACAAAGAGCGGTTCTGAGGATCTCAAGGCGCAGTCTCTCTGGGCCGCTCTCTACAAGGAGGAAACCCGATATCGCTCGGCTGAGCCCTCGGATCCGGCTACATCCCTTACGAGCTAAATTTTGTTTAATTTTTAAACACCGGCACAGAATGCGGCCTCGGGGGGAAAACAAAAAAGAATTAACCGGATGAAGCGAGAATGGAGATTGATCCACAGCAGGCTGCATTGTCAAAATGCGACCAGCCTGTGTTCTTGGCTGCGAATTCCGATGTACCCCTCGTTGTGAATAATACATCTGATTAAACGATAACTCCTTTCCCTGCTCACGTTCTTTGGCATTAGAGGAGCCTGGAAAAACAAGAAAGGTCACTGGAAACGCTACTGCACCGTGGATGTTGTGGGCACAGTCTGCACAAAGGAAAATGGGCCCAACTGTCCTCAAGCCTTCAATAATTGAAAATGTTACAGTGGCTTCCTCGCCGTAAAAGGCGCGGCAAAGTTACATCCAGAATCAAAGTTAGTTGCACGTTGGCAGGCCCAAGGCGTGACTCCCCAGACAGAGGGAACGAGGCGGCGCAAAGGCGAACTGCCAACACGAACATGACAAAATGGCATCTGCAATTAGACGGCCATTGCAGAAATATAAACACCGGCGCTGTGCAAGCCTCCATTACAACCCCTCCCGCAGAGGCGGCGCGAAAGGCGGGAGCAAACAGCCGCAAATCCTCGTGTGCGGACTTCACCTATGTCCACAGCGCCTCTGTGGGACTCATCACCAGACGGGAATTAAGCTCTAAATTGGCGCGGGCAACAACCAGGCAACACACAGAAGGCGGTGGCAGAGAGGAAATCTCGCCTCGTTTCTCCACACTTCAGCGGGCGGGCATGCTGTAAGAATGGCGGGCAAATTGAAGGGCTGGACGCCACGTCTACGCCCCCCAACCCTTCCTCCCCTCTCTATGGGCTTCGTAAGCGGCTGCCTGCCCCCCCCCCCCCCTTATCCCCACCCACCCCACCCTGGCCTCAGACCTCAAAGGGAGCCCTGTCCAGGCAAAACTGATTGCTGCCCATCCCTCCCCCACAGACCCAGTCATCGGACTCACTGGGCCCTAGAAAAGCCAGAGAGAAGTAGGGCGAGGCGGGTAAAGCACCAAGGGCGCGTTCATCAATGGGCGAAGGAAGGGACTTGATGAGTCCACGCCTGCATTCAAAGGCCGCACCGTGGCTCCACAGCATTAGTGTCGCCCCGTGGTTGCTTGGGGCCTGTGATTGACCAAGCGAGGAAGAGATGATGGTGGTAGTGGTCTGTGATACAACGAGAGGAAACCACAGTTCGAGACGAGCGGATTTAAAGACTGCAATCATCACACTCTTTTAGATGTGAGAATCGTCACAGCAGTCCTCAAACGGAAGTTCGGTACATCCCGCGCATTTGACAGAAGCCTGCATTTCGAAGGGAGTGGCTTCCGCGTTTCCTTGTCCGTCTTTTCTCGAGTAATCAATGCCTTCTCAGGATAATAATTGTACAAGCCGACAAAGCGAAGACACAAACAACATGGAAGTGAGTAGGTGATGATGATTTACTCTCTTCCTTTTTTGCCGCTTTCGTCAAAGCAGAGATCACGAGTGGCGGAGGGATGGTGGTAATAAAACAGTAGCACTGATGATGGCGATGGGGATTCCAGAGAGGTGGTGGTTATGGTGGTGGTGATGGTGGTGGTGATGGTGGTGGTGATGGTGGTGATGGTCGTGGTGATGGTGGTGGTGATGGTGGTGGTGATGGTGGTGGTGATGGTGGTGGTGATGGTGGTGGTGATGGTGGTGATGATGGTGGTGGTGATGGTGGTGGTGATGGTGGTGGTGATGGTGGTGGTGATGGTCGAGGTGATGGTGGTGATGATGGTGGTGGTGATGGTGGTGGTGATGGTGGTGGAGATGGTGGTGGAGATTAGTATAACGCTCCATCTACCATAACCATTCATGTTCAAAGTGCAGAGTGAGCGCGATAGAGATAGAGATGGAAGACGGTGTGCGACTGAATCAGTGAGAGAACGAATGAGCGAAAACCCGAAACACAAGCAAGCATACCCACTTGACGGGAAGTACACTCCTTGGGACTCAACTCGATGGGGCAGTAGGCCACTACTGAGAACACGAAAGATTTCTCTGGAAGCCACGAGGGCCTCCAGAGTTCACGGGTCAGACAAAGGGGTCCAGAGGACGCCTGTGTGCACAGAGTCTGTGTCGACACGGGGGCCGTCTGGCAGGAGAGGCACAGCCCCCCATTGACAGCGCGCTGTTTGCAAAGTGAGGGCAGAGGTGTGTCTTTTTCAACAGCTCCCATTGTCAGCCGCCACCGGCCACTAACCAGAAATCTAAACAGTCAACACGCGCAGCACAAAGTCAATGTTGGGCCCGTGCTTTCGTGGTCCTCGGCGAAGGCAAGGCATGGCGGTCCTGACGGCAACTTGCCACAAGTGGTGTTGCGCTTGAGTCCGTTCTTCCTTGAAGTGGCCACTGGCCAGGCAACGCAGGAGGAAGAAGAATCTCTCGAGGCATGAATGCAGCAACAGTGGCGGTGGTAACAGCAGCGTCATCGGTTCCAGCGAGTGTCCATTAGGACCCGCCCTATTACTCCGCAATAAATCAAACTGAGCCTCAATAGCCTGTTCTCATTAGTACGCTGCTGCGGGACGGGTTTCAGCGGAGGGTGGCTTTTGACGCAGACGGGCGACAACACTGTGTCCCGCTCGAGGAAGCCGCCGAAGACTGTTGCACTGAGCCCTACCAGGTGCTGTGACGGAGTTGCTCTAATGGCTTCAGGCTGGTGAAAAACACAGCAAGGTCGAGCAGGAAAACCCTGCACTACATCAGAGGGAGCGGGAAGGCGTCGTCGAGCAACATGATCGAAATCGCGACGCAAGCTATGGGGTTCAATGGGTGCCAGCTACCGTTTACTCCCTGAGAACGTTTCAGTCCTTGGTTTTACGTGCCAGCTCAGCACTGCTACTACCAAGGCCATGCAACAGAAACAACCCAGTCATGTTTCTCACACGTCAGTCTTTCGTGGATTGATCTCACCGTCAATCAAAATGGACATTTCTCAAACACAACTACGTCTTCGCGCGAGCTTGACGGCGGCATGGCGAAGCCGTGCAAGACAAGCTGACTCACCCAAGTGGGTTTTCAGCGCTTCTCGGCATCGTATTCGGCAGTCCCTTTCGGTCAGGGCAGTCCAAATTCAAATTTAAGGAAAGGGCGGCGGGGCTTCTCCGCGCCAATGCGCTACGTCCCAGTGAAACCTCATCGACCTTGCTCCCCCTTCGTCAGCACCGACATCGTTTGCATTCACGTCCTGCCTACTCGAGACACGGCAATTTGCACTAAATAATCTAATTTGGTCTGAAAGGTTGCGGGAGGCCACAGCAGGATGCAGGTGGGTTAGTGAGGGAGGGGGTAGGGGGGGTAGTCGATGAGTGACGATGAGAGGAGTCGTGCGAGAGGAAGAGAACAGGGGGAGAAAATAATTATTGGAGGTCGACTGAGGACCGGAATCCAGATGGGCATCTGGTCTTCGGATGTTTACGATTCCTTGGTGCGCTGCAATGCCAAGGAAAAGGAATGGGCACTGTGCAGGAACGAGGAAAAATGTTCTACACGTAGAGAGCCGAGGCACAGAAAGGCGGCGGGCGGATGAGGGGATCCGATGCGGCGGCGGAGAGAGGGAGGGTTCGATGTGCAATACACGTGACGTTACAAGGGCTGACTGAGAGCCACGGCAACTCAAAGGCCAGATCCCTCCCTGGACAGGGGTCTGGGGGGTCTGGCTGATGGATGGGGCAGGGGAGGCCAGTTGAGCGGGGGTGGTGGAGGAGGGGGAGAAGTGAACAGACGAGGGGGAGGAAGGGGGCTACGGCTGCAAGACTGGTGGTCCATCGATTCCGACCGAGCCAGGCCCCAGAAGCTCACGCTCCACCTGAAGGAGGAGAGGCGCCATCAGCCCAAGGTGACGGGGTGAGGCGGCAGGCGCCTGCAACGAAACAAGCTAATTACCGCCACCACCCCGCCCCCCTCTGCCCACTCTCTCTCTCCCTCCCTCCCCCCCCACCCCCCCCCCCCCCCGGTCTTTCTTTTTCATCTGCCTTCTACTTCTCCCCGCATCCATCACTGCTACTCCTCCTGTCTACTCTCTCCCTCGTCTTTTCCGCTCCTTTTTTTCACACTCCTCTAGTTCTCGTTTTGCCCTCATCGTTTTTCTGATCAATTACTTTGGTATTGGCCTTCTCTCTTTCTGGTTCCCGCCTCCTCTCTTCATTCCGTCTTTTCTTTCTTACAGTCAAGTCAAATTTCCTCACAGCCCCTAATCTCCATCTCCCTCGTGGGTTGCGGGTAAGAGTTGACCCACCAAGTCTCCCTACACGTTTCATAAGAGGCGATTAACGAGGGATATCGTGGCTTGACTTGCTCTCATTCTCGCCAACTCTGATGTTTCATGACCAAAGGCTTTAAACAGCATTCAAAGCCTGATAGACCCTAATTGTCCTTCCATCCATGCATCCTCTGTATTCTCCTAAAACTTCCACCTTCCCCACCCCCACTTGCCCCCGCCACACTTCCCCCCACCCCCCACTCTCTCTCTCTCTCTCTCTCTCTCTCTCTCTAGCTCTCTCTCCCTCTGCATTACACTCTCTAGCGCTCTCACCTGAATCTCCCTACTAGCTTCCTTTGCTGCTTCACCCCTGGTGCCCTCCCCTACCCACCCCCCTCCACCACTTTCATTCGTTACCTCTGCCCCCTTTCTCACACTGCAAGGCCGATTCTTGGAGTGCCAGGCTCTGTGAGGGGTGGGTGACGCCTTCCAGCTCGCTCCCCACCCATCACGTGATCTGCCATTGCAGATCTCCCATCCGTGAGGCACGGCAGATTTCCTTACGACCTGGCACCCCACGGCGTCACGCGCCCACATGCGCACGCACTTACGCGCCTGAACCCGTGAAAACGGATACCCAGTCATAATTCAAGAGGTCATGACCTAGGGTCTTCTTAGCAGTTCCCATGTCAACAATGTAACTGTGCCTTACAACTGTGTTTCGCTGGAGCTCATAATGACATTATATATGTGCGTACTATCGTATTCCTTTAACATTTCAGTCATAGATGAAGCCTATAACACAAGTGCGACTTTCCTGAAAAAATCAACAAGGGCTAAAAGGTCACCGGTGCTCCACCCCATGAACAACCTTGAGTTTACGGGAGAGGGCAGACCATCAAGCGCTCTTGTTTCACTGTAGTTTATCCCTTTGTATTCTGCTGGGCCGCGCAAAAACGATCGCGTTTCACTTCTAACTGCATTACAAAGCTGATTTATCGAGAGGGAGGCTGCCCCAGACAGCAGCGTGTCAACAGACCTAGAATTTGGCGGTTGAGTCCACCGTGCTTTCCATAACTGTCACAGCCAGGACGCAGACAGTGTCGCATTTCACAACTAAACTAATCGAAGAGCGCCCACCGGAGCCCCCACAAATCAGAGCGCCGCGACAAAGACGGCATCAGCTCGCACAATAAACTTGCGGGGGCCAGTTTCTTGAATGAGGGGTCTTAGCCCTGCCCGTATCAACAGTCACAATGAAGAAGCGAGAATCAAGCCTGAGCCGGCATTGATCTCGGCCTGCCAACAATCTCAAGTCCGACAACCACACCAACTCCAAGCCGCCACCCCCCATCCCATCTCCACCCCCACCCCTCTGAACTTTTAACTCCATCCTTGCTGTGTCCTCTCTCCCAGCTCCAGCCTCCTCTTCCACGGGCCGTGACCCCCACCCCAATCCTCAGTGTGGATCGAGCTCCACTCCCTAACTCCCTTCCATTACCGGAACGTCGATGCCAACTTCCTGAAACTTTGCATACCCCGTATCAAGCCCCTCAGCCACTTCCTTCGATCTCACTCCTCTCCCCCCCCCCCCCTCCCCCCACCCATTCAACATCCCCCCCTCTCCCCTAATTCCCATACCCCACCCCCGATTGCTACCCCCAACCCCGCCCTCTCAAAACCCCGTCTTTAATCCCGTATTCCACTCACTCTCCATCGTCATTCTCCCCAACGCACACCCCTACCCACCCACCCACCCCTCGTTTTTCTTCTCTACTCCCTTTCTCCCTTACCCTGGCCCAAACCAACGACCCTGACAGGGTGAGAGGGTGAGTCACCCCAGTGTTGAGCCTTGCCGTTGCAATTAAAGAGAAGATCGAACAAAAACTCCATGCTCACGGCCCTCCCGGGAGCCGAGGTCATTTTAATTTCAGATGCGTCGATCTGAAACTAATTAGTCCGCGGCGATAGGAATCTTATCCTGATTGGCTGTTTTTCGATGCGAATCAATCACGGTGCGTAACGCACAAGAACGCGGCTTTCTCTCGGACGAAGCCAAGCGGACTGGAGTGGATATTTTGCATGGGCTGAGCGCTGCTGCAATTGGCAACTGTGAATCGATACGACGTCAACCTATTAGTTCTCATTGTTTCCTCGTAAGAGGGTTTCGAAACGTCAGATCCCATCAAGTCGGGAAATGGACTGAACTGTGCTGTTCTTTCTGAACATCAAGCTCCCGACCTTGGCTCTGAGGAATTCAACAATGGAAACATCTGAGGGACGTAAAAAATGTCAAGAAATACATTTGGGTCGATATTTTACATGCAATTACATATAGCTGCAGTAGTCAATATGCACATGGGTGATTTGATATATGACGCTTTAACATGCGGGAAAATGAAAAATGTAAATGATGCACGCGAATGTGTAGACACATCCTATAGTGTTGCTTCGCGAGCGAAGATGGGTCGACGCTGCTGTCCACATCCACCGCAGACACGTTGGTGGCTGTACAGGCCGACGCGGGACCGGCAAGCCCGACCACAATAGACACATACATGCACATACAATCACACGTACACACACTGGCGATCCATGCATGTACACACACACATGCACGCACACTCAAACAGACACATACACACGCACAAGCACACGTACACGCACACTCACACACACACACACACACACTCGCTCACACACGCACACGCTCATACACACACACACAGAACCGTCTGCCACTTCCTTCCCTTTCCAGCCAAGAAAGGTCACAGCAACACCAGATATGAGAGTAGTCTGCCCCTGCCCCCTGACATTTCCCCACCGGTCACAAGCCGCTGTCCCGCCACAGGCAGTGGGGCCCTGGTCCATCTCAGATTGGCATTCGGCTGTGGGCAGGCAGAGGTACAGACAGACCTCTCAACCTTCCTGACTCTACGTCCCATTCCCTCCACTTCCTCCCTTCTCCACATCCCCGCTACCGCCACCGTTATCCCCCTACCCCTGCCTCCTCCCTCCCCCCCCCCCCCTCTCTCTCTCTCTCTCTCTCTCTCTCTCTCTCTCTCTCTCTCTCTCTCAGATCTGAGCCATGGAAAAGTGTACGTACATGGTTGACACTAATAACCTTATCAATCTTGCATACCACATAACAGTGTCTGTAAAGTTATCAAACAGCTTGTAAGGTTTACGTCTATGTCTCATGTATACTTCTTCCATTGAATAATCACTGTGCATTATCAAATTGACTGCTATTCTAAACCATCCACAGTAGGCCTATATGCATGCAACGGCGTTACTTCACACTCTGGGTCATCGGCCGAAATAAAGACGTACTCTCTCTCTCTCTCTCTCTCTCTCTCTCTCTCTCTCTCTCTCTCTCTCTCTCTCTCTCTCTCTCAGCCCTGGTTACCTTCTTCTACAGTTTTTCTGAGCACGTGGGGTTGTCGATTCGTGGCACCTGGACTTCACCTGGATTGACTTTAGACCTGCCCTCAAACCCCTCAACCCCCTCCCCTGTCCCGCCCCCAGCAATATAGACCCGTTTTCTGACAACGCCACCCCACCACACTCCCTCCTACCCCCAGCTCCACCACAACAGCCTTGCCCTCCCTACCCCCGGGCCCACTTGGCGACCTCGGACAGAGCTGTGCAAGCGCGGCGCTTTTTTCAAAACCCAAGCCAGGGGGCGCCCTCAAGCACGTGCCGCACGAGCAAGGTGAAGGTCGTAACCAATAATCCAGGGGCGTGTTCAAGACACCTACCGGTACGTACCGGTACGTACCGGTAGCATCTTGAACGACTTGTTACGGCTACCGGTACGTACCGGTACGTACCGCGCCGGAGAGCCGTTGCGCCCGCTGCGCCGTGTATAGCCAAAATGGCTGCCTTCGGGGAAAGGAAGAAAGTCATCATCACAAATATGCGCTGTGGCACGCATTTCGACCTGTGATTATTACCCAGCCTATGCGAGACGTTACAAGAAGGTAGGCGGATATTGTACTTTTCTTTTTTAAAAGAATAACTGCTCTGAAATAATTACCGGGCAAGATGTGAGCAAACATTTCAACGACAGAGCAAAACAATTTCAAGGGAAGCAACTCTTATTTCTTACATTTAGCCCTTGGTTTGTGGTGTTACCTCCCTTGAAGAGTGCATCGAACTATTCTTGCTTACACCAAGTCAGCACTGTCGTTTTGACATAAATTTCTATTCGAGCGATGTCGAGCATTCATGCACAGCTACAGCTTAACGTATTTCATCAGCTTCCACAAGGAACAAGCAGTCTGCAGCTGCTGGTTTACTCATTTGGTTGAGAAGCGCAATCCGCGGCGATGAGAAGGCATCTTGGAAGCCATCTTGGCTACCGTTGGGTCATAACGAGTCGTTCAAGAAGGCACACCGGTAGGTAGGCTACCGGTAGGCTACCGGTAGGTCGTCTTGAACACACGGCGGGTTTCACGCACCGGTGTGAGTGCACTCAGCGGCGCAGACACGTGCAACGATGCGCAGGTGCTTCGTTCATTAGTAAAGCTCAGACTGCCTGGTTAGAATTAGGAAATAGAGAGAGAAAAAAAGCCTGCACCTGACACCCCCCCCCCCCCCCCCCCCCCCATAGGACGGAGGGAGAGAGATAGAGCGGATGGGGGAGGGATGATAAAGAGTGGACTGATAATGAATGAGGTGCTAGGTCCATCAGCCTCTGTGTAGCCATTGAAGGGGAAATGCTTCGTTATGGGTGTTTTTACTACATTATTCGAGGATATTTTCACGAATACAACAAACTTGAAAATACCTACTTCTGCAAATTAAGTGGTATATGAGATACTTTCCGATCAGCTGACACACGGACACTTGCGTACTACGTCCCACTTTGAACGCACTACGTCCCACTTTGAACGTACTACGTCCCACTTTGAAAGTACTACGTCCCACTTTGAACGTACTACGTCCCACTTTGAAAGTACTACGTCCCACTTTGAACGTACTACGTCCCACTTTGAACGTACTACGTCCACTTTGAACGTACTACGTCCCATTTTGAAAGTACTACGTCCCACTTTGAACGTACTACGTCCCACTTTGAACGTACTACGTCCCGCTTTGAA
>JAWQFJ010004724.1:0-18509 GCA_034096865.1 Theodoxus fluviatilis | reverse complement strand
GGAACACAACATGCACATTGCTCCTTCTCAGGAAAAGAGTCCGCAGCCAGGCCTTAAGTATGAGTCATGATGTAAATATGGGACGGGCGAATTACACTTTTATAATATAATTCGGGAAATTGTGCAGATGTCAGAAACGTCGTTTTCTTTTTGACTCACATGCGAAGCAAAAGTGAGTCTATGTACTCACCCGTGTCGTCCGTCCGTCCGTCCGTCCGGGCGTAAAAAACTTAAACGTTGGATGTTTCTCGGAGACTATTAAATCTATCAACACCCAATTTGGCATGATGGTGTATGATGACAAGGCCTCAAAAAGCATACATAGTGACTTGACCTTGCTTCAAGGTCAAGGTCGCAGGAGCCATAAATGTTGTCTAAAAAACAGCCATTTTCACATTTTCTCAATTTTCTCTTAAGTTTTTGAGATTAGATACCTCACCTATACATGGTATATAGGGCAAAGTAAGCCCTATTTTTTATATCAGTTTGGTTGACCTTGCTTCAAGGTCAAGGTCACAGGAGCTCTTCAAAGTTGGATTGTATACATATTTTGAAGTAACCTTGACCCTGAACTATGGATTATAACTGTTTCAAACTTAATAATTATGTGGGGCACATGTTATACTTTTATCATGAGACACATTTGGTCACATATCATCAAGGTCAAGGTCACTTTGACCCTAATGAAATGTGACCAAAATGGGGTAGTGAACCACTAAAAGTGACCATATCTCATGGTAGAAAGTGCCAATAAGCACCATTGTGCTTCCTATGTCTTGAATTAACAGCTTTGTGTTGCATGACCTTGAATGACCTTGACCTTGGGTCAAGGCCACATGTATTTTGGTAGGAAAAATGTGTAAAGCATTCCTTAGTTTCGTGTATGATGTCATTGCTAGGTGTAGTTGATTGGCCTTGACCTTGAAGGTCACCTGAAGGTCAAGGTCATGTAAAGGTCAAGGTCAAGCATGTGAGTCATATGGGCTTTGCCTTTCTTGTTTAAACATAGCTATCATAAGCTTAATAACATTGCTGGGTTCAAGTTGCAGAAGTAGGACAACGTCGTACGGACACAGGGTCTGCGCTTTTTAGTGGGCAGAGTGGCGCCTGGCTGCGGAATTGTTATTGAAAGAAGAATGAATAAATGAACGAAGAATGAACGAACGAATGAAAGAATAGTGAAATAATTAATGAACAAACGAACGAATAGATACAATTTATTTTTAGGCTACGTAAGACCACTATATTCGGTGGAGCTGGAGAGCAGATTATTTTCTCAATTTCTTTTTGTCACCATTTATTAATTGCGTAGGGAAACCCACTGGACCTATTTCTATCCCCACCCAACAGCAGTCTTATGACTGGAAGGAAGGAAGAACCAGCACTCGTGGAGCCAAATATCAGCATTTTACATTAATCTTGAGCCCTTCAGACAAGAGCTCCAATCCTCACGTAGAATAGAAGACAGAACTGCTTTTAGAAATAAACATGGGACGAAATTCAGAGCAAATGGTCGCCGATAAATACCACAATGAATACAATGCAATAACAAGAAAAGACCCTTCTCCAATACCTCCTGATCTTGCCCCTCCCCCCCCCCCCTCCCCTTTGAACCCAAACCCCATCTCTCACTATTCCCAATATTTCTGCAGCATGTAATTATATGTACAAGTTGTTTTTCCTCTCCCTCCTCTTTTCTTTTCATGTATTGCTGCTTTGTGTGCAGGCTGCTCAATGTAAGGTATTTGTACCGGAGATTCATTTCTGACCAGTCATGTGTATGCAGTCCCTGTCTGAAAAACAAATCTAGCACCATCTTTCCGATAGTCTCATGTCCCTTCTGCTCACCGTCGTCTCTGTCGCGTTTCCCTTGTGGGTTGGGCGAAAGAATAGCCGCTCCGCGTCTCCCGGCACGATTCGCAAAAGGCAAAAACCTACAGAACACGGCACGTGACTCGCTCTCCAGCTTCAATGGTCTTACGTGACCTACATAAACCTTACTTCGTTTGTTCGCTCACTCGCCCGCCCACCCATCCACCGACCCACCCATCCACCCAACCACCCACTCACCCACTCACTCACCCACCCATCTACCCACCCACTCACTCACTCACTCACTCACTCACTCACTCACTCACTCACTCACTCACTCACTCACTCACTCACTCACTCACTCACTCACTCACTCACTCACTCACTCACTCACTCACTCACTCACTCACTCACTCACTCACTCACTCACTCACTCACTCACTCACTCACTCACTCACTCACTCACTCACTCACTCACTCACTCACTCACTCACTCACTCACTCACTCACTCACTCACTCACTCACTCACTCACTCACTCACTCACTCACTCACTCACTCACTCACTCACTCACTCACTCACTCACTCACTCACTCACTCACTCACTCACTCACTCACTCACTCACTCACTCACTCACTCACTCACTCACTCACTCACTCACTCACTCACTCACTCACTCACTCACTCACTCACTTACTCGCTCGCTCACTCGCTCTCTCACTCACTCACTCACTCACTCACTCACTCACTCACTCACTCACTCACTCACTCACCCACTCACCCACTCACCAACCCACCAACCCACCAACCCACCGACCGATTCACCCACCGATACACGCACCGATTCACCCACCGACCGATTCACTCACCGATTCACCTACTCACCTATATGTCCACCCACCTATATGTCCACCCACTCACTATTGTCGCGTCTGATTTGTCCGTCTTGCTGTCTAGCGCCTCATTTTCGGTTATCTTCTCCTTGCTGAGGAATGATAATACATGCGTACTTGTCTGGTCCAGAACCGTCAAGTCTAGTCTTGAAAACAGGAGGCCGGTGTTGGACTCGTAAACGAGTAGAAAAGAAATACTGGAGACCTTTGTCCAACTTCAAAATTGTATTTCAGAGCTTTCGGGGCCAAGTAGGCTCCTTCTTCAGTGAAGTAAAAGGCTATGTGCGAACGAGTCTGCCCTACAGACTCGTTCGCACATAGCCTTTTACTTCACTGAAGAAGGAGCCTACTTGGCCCCGAAAGCTCTGAAATACAATTTTGAAGTTGGACAAAGGTCTCCAGTATTTCAAGTCTAGTCTTGGTTAGCTTAGTAGTTTCGTCTATTCTCATACATTCTAACCTTGCACAGTCTGCTCTTTCACAGTTCCTACTGGTCTAATCTAATATATTCTTGTCTAATGTTGGTATTGTTTAGTCTCTTGTCTCATTCGGCATGGTCTTGTCTTAGTTTGGTAATTGTATCTCGTGTTTTCTCATTTTTCATTTTCTTCTCTTGTTCAGATTTACCACCAGCCACAGCGGCAATGCTGACCAACAAGGCCTCGTGGATACTCCTGCTTAGTGTTCTTCCTCTGACATTTCTCTCCGTTCTAATGTAAAGATGTAAGAATCAGTTTTGGCCAAAGTTGATTTTGCCCGAGTTTGTCATAACACTGTTCACGGTTCATTTTTTCAAAATAAAAGAAATTGCTTAGTGACCTTTTTAGATTGTTTTCGCTCTGCATCAGGTGTGTTTAATTTCAAATATGCGTATGAGGTAGAGTTTTGAATCGAAAATGGCATTTGAAGCTTTTCCGCAACTATTCTTTCAACTTCATTTTAGAATACGTTGTCAGTGTATATGAGATTGTTGCCCAGTAGTTTTGAAAGCAGACCGTATCCTGACAAAAACATGTTTTATACAGATATAATTTTTATGAAGACAATAATTACCTTTCACTTGTTGTACAGACAGTATTTTCATGGTGATCAAGAACTCTACCTGTACATTTGTGTTTAGTCAAACTATGTACACTTGAGTCAACCTGGTGCTTGCGTGAAGTTTAGAATGTAGTGGGTTTTTAACGCTGTTTGTACTATAGATAAATCGTAAAAGTTAGTTGTAATGAGAAGATTTTGTTTTCCCCTTGACAACCACTTGTCACGTGGTAGGATAGCTTGGCTCCGTTTGAATGGGTCCCGATATTGGATGAGTAATATAGTATATAGGATGAGTAATATAGTATATAGGATGAGTAATATAGTATATAGGATGAGTAATATAGTATATAGGATGAGTAATATATTATATAGGATGAGTAATATAGTATATAGGATGAGTAATATAGTATATAGGATGAGTAATATAGTATATAGGATGAGTAATATAGTATATAGGATGAGTAATATAGTATATAGGATGAGTAATATAGTATATAGGATGAGTAATATAGTATATAGGATGAGTAATATAGTATATAGGATGAGTAATATAGTATATATGATGAGTAATATAGTATATAGGATGAGTAATATAGTATATAGGATGAGTATTATAGTATATAGGATGAGTAATGTAGTATATAGGATGAGTAACATAGTAGATAGGATGAGTAACATAGTATATAGGGTGAGTAATATAGTATATAGGATGAGTAATATAGTATATAGAATGAGTAATTCAAACTCTTGCAATGGAACCAAACTAGATAACTTCAGTGACTCTTAAAGGACCCTCATTGCCCTTTAAGATGTATAAAGTTGTTTTTTATCACTTCGGATGAGTGAAGGTTCCCCTATAGCGTCCTCCGACTTTAAACTACAAATTACACATTCGGTGTTGCTGTAAGTGTAATTTGATTATCTACACTACTAGATTAAAAATTAAATTGAGCACAGTGACTTAGGAATAATAAAAAGTATCTCATATTTTTCTTGGTTCAAATTTCCCTGTGGTCATACATTGTGTTTTGCAGAGAACGAATGTGCATGCTAGCCTTTATACTGTCCTTCTTTTGAATTTGTAAATAGATTAGCCGTAGCTCACTGTGCTGAAGGGCAAGCAAACTTATTGCTTAGTTGATGATTAATAAATTCGCTTCTCCACATCGAATTATATTTGTTTTGTCTTACAGTCTCAGTGAACTTCATTTATCAAATTCGTTCCCCACTAACGTGTGGATACAATACGATAGAAATAATAAACCAGAGTTCTCCCATCCCAGGGATCGAACCGCGGCAGTGCGCGCCGCACATTATCAAGCGCCAAAACTTGCTCGCCTTATCCGCCTGTCAAGATACAGGGTTTCAATAGGCGAGTACAAGTGGAGGAGCTGACTATGCATTATGGCGTGCCCACAAAAAAGAATTAAAGGAACTTCCTCTAACCCATGTTACCTATTGATACGTACCATACGAAAATCAGGCCCCGCAGATTGGTTTCTCAGACCCTAAAACTTCGTAGTGCAGGGCTTGGAGGGATGCGTTGCATAGATGTCTAGGCACGCGGGCTGGAAAATAGGATGCGAAGATAAAAACGCTACAAAATGCTGCAGAAGCTACCTTCCTTGGAATTTAGAGGAAAAGCATACTGGCCTTGATGTCTTCCGCTATTCAGACTGCAAAAAAACTTTCTGTAGCATATACGTGCTGCTTGGAGCCGGCTGTGCGAGTGCTACTGGAGCAGGCCCAGAAACTTCACAGATCACAGCAATCCAGGTGATGAGGGAGGTATCGGTACAGCACAGACTGTTTTGCGAGTGCACACCATTTTCTTTCCACTGAACAACCCCCTTGCCCTCCAACGACGATCCCCCTCCTCCTCCTCTTCCTGTTTCTTGGCGTCCTCTTCTCACCTGCTTTCTCAACATATTCTAACACCAGTGACGTCCCAGTCATCAACGTCCTTCAGTCAAAACGCTAACTTACAGAAACTTTGGCATATCTGCATTGTTGTTGTTGTTGTTGTTGCGTACCTGGGCTAAACACTCCCAGGATCACCCAAGTTGGTGAGATGATTGCGTGTGTGACTGTTTTTGAACACCCCGCCATATAGGTAGCCACACTCCGTCTTCAGGGGATTTGATCTCTGTCTCCAGAGAATGCCAGTTGTTATGTTAGGAGCTTACCACGGCTGAAAATAATCCCCACATAACAGTACAACATAACAACATTTTGCTGTAGCCTTGGTTTTTGGCTGGAGTCAACAAATAACAACAGCCTTTGCCCAAGGCAAAACATATCTGCATTGAAAAAAGCCACTTTCCAGTTCTAAACACGATGGGAAGATGGTGAATTTCCCGGGAAAATCGTTGCCACCGAGGCAGACAGCCATTAGCAACGCTAAGCAGAGGAAGATACCATAACATGACGTAACTGTCAATACAATGCTTAAAGATGAATTCTTTATGACCAAGTGGTCACAAAGACTCGAGTATGCAGAAAATTGATTGGGGGGAGGGGGGGGGGGGGGCGTCATTGTTGAGAGCGAGAATATACTACAAGAAACTCATCTATCAGAACAAAGGGTTGGCTAAATCTTTCTCCTAGTTTTAGCAAGAGAGTACGTCATGAGCATGTTGTGTTACGAGCATGTTATGTTACGTTGTTCGTTACGTCATGTTATGCTGCATGCGGCTGCCCATGGTGGAATTGCGAGAGCAGGCTCTGAAAGCTCTATGGCCACGATTTCGCACTAATCAGGAAACGTCTAGCTGCTACCGCCCAAGGAAAAACTGTCTTTTTGATGAGTGCCACATGAAGTCTGGGCACTTGCATAGCCGCCATTGGGCAGTTCATACTGTTTTCAAACAAATTCAACCACTTTTAAGACTGTAATCGTCTTCAAAACTCTCGAAGAAACCAAACCAGAAGAATGGTCTCCGATGTTAGAAATAGCCAAAACTCAATGTCAACCAAAATCAGACAAAAAAGTATCGTTGCAATTTCTGCTGTTTCGCTCCATCTACTTCGTGCGCCTTTCGCCAGATCAGGTCATGTTATGATTCGTTAAGAGCAGGATTAACAAGGCAAGGGTAGCGTTCGACACCCTGCGTCCCATCTGGAACTCCAAGGCCTTATCCCAGCGCAGCAAAGTTCGCATCTTCAACACTAATGTTAATGCAGTTCTCCTCCATGGGTCTGAAACATGGCGGGTAACCAACACCATCACCAACAAGGTACAGACTTTTGTCAACAAGTGCTTGCGCCACATCCTCAACATCAGGTGGCCTGAGAAGATCTCCAACACAGACCTATGGAAGAGAACCAACCAGAACCCCATCAGTCAGGACATCAAGAAAAGGAAATGGGGGTGGATAGGTCACACACTGCGCAAACCAGCCGACAATGTCACGAGGCAAGCACTTGACTGGAACCCACAGGGAAACAGAAAAGTGGAACGGCCCAAGCAGTTGTGGAGAAGGTCTGTCGAGAGCGAAGTGAAGGATGCCGGAATGACGTGGACTCATCTGAGGAGAACAGCCCAGAACAGAGTGTGTTGGCGAGGTGTTGTTGCGGCCCTATGCTCCACTGGGAGTCTACAGGAATAAGTCAAGTAAGTCAATGATTCGATCAGTGACCTTAATCTTTGTTAATGTTCTCAGCGGACGACCAAGGAAAATCACTTTTGATAATCTCCAAATGTATGTCCATCACCAGTGAAGTTCAGTAATCTGATTTAATTGAAAGCAATAACAAAGAAAAACATTCTGAAAACTGGATGAGGCAAGGACCATTAAAAAGATGACAATGACAACATGGGTTCAGGATTCTGTAGACGTTTTAAGGCCAGCAATTGGAGGAGATGTGAAGTGTTGTAAGACTGCTATAAAAGATACGCTGCTGCATGCTCCTACGTCGCACAAGTTAATGGAAATGTGGAGTCTTGGCAAGGGCATCCTGTTGAGGACTGATGAAAAGGTGAGATATTCGTACTATAGCCAACGAGATGCTGATGGCCGGGGAACAGAGGAAGTGCCTCGATCGAGCAGATGTGGTTGAATTCCTCGATTTATTGTACTCATGTACTACAGACATCGCAAGGAACAAATATAACATTAAAGTGAGCGTATGCACTAAACCAATAAATATGCACGTAACTGAAAACTCTATCGCTTCTGCTTAGCTGATGAAGCGCTATCGCTGGTCATTACTGCAGGGAAATTAAAACAGATGGGATAAAAATAAAATCTTAGACGTGTGTGAAGTCTGACATTTCTTGTATCTGAACTGACATTAAAATGGTGATGTAGACAGATTTTGTCAAATATCACAGTGCCTGAGGAATAAGCTCATTGGGATGTTTAATGGAAGGTCGTGAGGTAGGTTGCCACCTGAGATTTGAGGCTCTGTCTTTCGTCTGTTCTGTATGAAAACTGTATTCAAATAGTCCTGAAGATGAGCTTGTTTCAATGCAATAATGGTGCGCCTTGCTTCACGTAGGCTTCAAGAAAAACAACTCACTCTGGACACACTACCTAAGAGTTGTAAAGTGATATCTAGCTCAGAAGGGAGAGCATAGACATCAGTGCCTGCCACAATCTCTGGAGACAGAAACAAGTTCTTCAAAAGCATGTGCGTCAAATGGGAGTTCTTTTGCCCAGTACTGCAGAAGTAAGTTCCTGTAATAACAAATGTCCTTTCATATAATCTACATGAATAATGTCAGAGCAGGAATGTAATATTTTCATATACGTTTTCTATTGATACAGCGATGACGTAAGCAGTTTGGGTAGTCGGCATGAATATGCTTATTGTTTTTCACAATACTTCCCTCCCTCTCCCCCTTCCCCCCCCCCTTCCCCCGCCCCCCCTATACCCCGCCTTCTCCTGTCAGAAAAAAGATCAATCAGCAATAGAACAAACTACCGGGGAAGCAAACTTTATCATCAGCAACGTCGAGATCACAGGCGCCAGGGAAGTACTTAAAATTAAATAATGTTTCCTCTACAAATGTTCCTGTCCATTTGTCATGAAATAAGGACTTTGTTGATGATTTTGAGAAGAAGAAAGTAGCTGTCGCTGCGAAACAGTCAAAATCTGTCGCTGCAGAGGATGCAACCCGTTCTGCACGGAAAGCCAGAGACGCCCAATGCTCGCACTCAGGTGTGTCAGTAGTGTGTCAGCAGTGTGTCGACAGTGTGTTAAGCAGACACATCTCTTGATAGGGTTTTTGCAACTGGGCAGCTGTGAAGTATGTCTGAAAGTGTGTCAGCAGCGTGTCAAGCAGACACATCTGTTGACAGGGATTGCAACTGTGCTGCTGTGAAGTGTGTCTGAAAGTGTGGCAGCATGTGTCAAGCACACGCATCTCTTGACAGGGATTGCAAATGGGCTCCTGTGAGGTCGTATTCTTCTGACACTGCTGCATCCGAATCGTACAAAGACGAAGCTGTAGAAAGTAGGGAAGACAGCTTTGTAACCACCGAAGACTTGGCACAAAAGATAGCGAAAATGGTTGCTGCACCGAAAAACGACATCTTGCAAAAACCTTTTCCTCATGACTGCTGTGTTGGACTGGTGGATTGTTTCAGGGGGCTTTCCATCTACAAAACTAGTCAAAGGCGTTTAATTCCATTCAAGTGATTTGACTGGACGTCTGAAAATGTGTTGTCGGCCACTGCAACAAGTGTGATCATAAGGTTGAAGGTTTTGCATGATCCAGCATTCAGAATGAAGATGAGAGTGCCTGGGGAAGGCAGTGTTCCAGGTAGAGGGGGGAGGATGATATATGACAACGTTGATTTGCAAGAATTTATGTTCAGTTTGGAAAGTGGAATTTCTTTTATTTTACACTTGCATAAATTTCGTACAAACTGATAATGTAACACTGTTTTCAATTTTGATATGTACAATCACATATGGGTGATAAAAATATGCATCTCCATTCCCAATAAGTTGCTTCACTCGAGGCCGAGTGAGGGGAGGGGAATATGGCTTTGAAGCCCGGAAATGTTCCCAAAACGGAAAAAGAGATACTCATGAAACATCAGCATTTTAAGAAATGATAGTCAATGTGGGCCAGTCCACTTTTATTGGTTAAAATCGGAGAAATAATCCTTGCCAGACCTATCCATTAAAAATAAATAATATATCAAATAAACTAGAAACCAGATATAACATGTACGAAAGTATATATATTTTGCTAGACTTCAGAATAATCTTGATGTAAATTAATCCAGCTGACGAGGGGATCATCGAGCGGCTCCAGCCGTGAGTAGTTCTCTTCTAAACTAATCCTTGTTGATTGATTTATTTCGATACTCATATTTACCATTTATAAACAAGCTGATAGGCTACATGAATACATGGTGTTGCAGTTGCTCTCAGATGAAATATCTGACTGTGCTCCATTAATACAAAAATTACGTTTTCCACCAATTTTATTACAACCTTAGATTTCTCTCTTGCTCTCACGTTGTCCTTATCCTAGACATCCCTCATCATCCCTCTTTATGAATTCGAATCTTTGATGATACTGAACGAAGACCAGACATAATTTGCGATACCAGATCATTTCTTTATCCATGTGACGATAGAAGGAAGCGTCCAAGTAGAGTCAATGTGCTGTCCAGTTTTAATTCCCTGCATTCGCAATACATGCTTCAGGTCAACAACCGTGCGTTGTATAATGCGAGCGACCCAGGAAGCTCTTGCTCACATTCCAATAGAGGAAAGAGGAAAAGGGTCAGAGCGCCCCGGGGCACCAGTCTTATACAACGCACAGCTGATGTTACATGAGGATGTTTGACAAAAATAGATAAATGGAATTCCACGTTTATTCAAATGCCATTTTAGGACTTGTGGATGAGATCACAATGTTTTTTTCGGTTCTTATCAATTATCGCATCGTGTCATGGCCGTTCTCTTTTTTCACAGCTGTCTCATTGATGACGACTTTTTTAACGCGCACCCGGCACGGAAACAATGATGGACGCAAACGATGACAAAGCCGTGCACGATCGACAGCTTGAAAGAGAGCAGCAGCAGACTCAAGAGCAGCTGCCCTACCATCTGCTGCAAGAAATACAACAGCAGCTTCAGGGATTGGACGATTCAAGGCCACGTGAGAACGTCCGCAAATACATAAAAAGGATTCAAAATCTCGTTCAGCGTCATGACCGGGAACTAAAGGCAAAGGCAAAAGTACACGATGGACAGTTATCAGATATGGATACGACCAGGTATCAGCAATACATCAGAATTGTCCAACAACACCTTACAGAGGAACAGATGCTCTTGAATGAACACCTTCAACAGGAACACTTACAACCCAACCAACACCTGGAAAGATTACGACAGCGAATACAATGTATCCGGGGTCAGCCATCTCTCACTGGGTCTTTCCATGAAGAGTTAGATGAAGCACCAAAACAAACAAACCAAAAGCAACTCTGGGAATTTTGGATGCATGTGTTGCAGGAACATGAACAGCTTTGGAAAAACTTGCTCGATGAGTTTGTCGAAAAGATGCGATCGTTTACTTGTTTACTCATAAAGAAGACCGACGGCATCAGGAAAGTGGCTGAAAAGATGTGGCTCTATAAGCGCGTGGAAAGAAGGCATCTTTGGCACTGCATGCTTACAGCACAGGAACGACAACGTAAGTACCATTTATTGGGAACTTTTCAAATGAGTCAGTTCATTAATCGCGAAACAAAGCTCGTCAATATACATCTCAAACACCAGCTGGAGGCGACAAAGAGAAAGATGGAGAAAATGCTACTCGAGGGGTTAGAGCACGCGCAGCAGCAGCTGCATGAAAAACTGGCGATTTCGAAGCAACGAGTAGAACAACACTGGAGACATATGATGGAAGAAAAGAAGCTGCTAGAGGAAAAATTGAAGTCTCTGTTCATGCAACCTTCAGAATGTCACCTCTCACAGTTCGACACCACGTGCTCATGGGTAGAAAAGATGCAAGAGTCTTCAAAAGTCTATCAGCACTTAAGACACTGTTTGACAATGCTGAAAAACAAGTTCTTCACTACAGTATAACTGTCTATGAGGACATCAAAACCAGGGATAGGCAATTTATAGATAGTCTGATATGATTGCAATGTACAGTTTGGAAAATCAAATTATAGGAGTTGTTGACGTAGATATTGATTGCAAAGCAAATACGATATACAGACATGCGTTTATTTAATTCATTGTTCATTCAAAATAAACATTTCAATAGAAATGACAAAAGTTTTTGTAAACTTGCCCCAATAATCCTTATTTAAAATTATCTTGCCCGAGTGGACATGACCTTTTATCAATATCATACTTCTACCTTGTTTTCATTGCTAATTATTTTCTTTCATTCTGGAAAGAAATTCCTTGATTTTCATTATCCTCCAAAAAGGTCTGTCACTTTTCCTCTTGTACAGTTCTGGTAGTTAGTCGCAATGTTTCGAGTCACTATCCTATATAAAACTACTGT
This sequence comes from Theodoxus fluviatilis, assembly GCA_034096865.1. Taxonomy (NCBI): domain Eukaryota; kingdom Metazoa; phylum Mollusca; class Gastropoda; order Cycloneritida; family Neritidae; genus Theodoxus; species Theodoxus fluviatilis. The sequence goes on along the minus strand of JAWQFJ010004724.1, from coordinate 6,277 downwards.
CAATTTTGCTGTCACTTTCATTCATGTACTTGTTATCAAGATTATATTCCCGGCATTTTCAATCTGACCATGCGCTTTAGTGCAGGAATGTAGATGGCTAAATCTTTTAGATATGTGAAAATACCGATATCATAGATAAACAATTTCGGTCATTTACATTGTGTGATGTCATGTCGAGGACTTCATATTTGTGGCGTATACTCGAAATAGACAAATGTAATAAATTTCTAAAGTATATTCTTACAAATTCAGTCATATGTTCCATACTGTCCATGTACATCCATAGGAGTGCGCGCATGTGCGTATGTGTGTGCGTGCGTGAACATATGTTTGTGTGTATTTCTGAGTGGCAAATTATTTGCAAGCAAACCATCTGCCAGCGAAATGAACAGCCATGTGCACCAGTTAGTGAGTGCACCTTCAAGCGTCTTGAGCCCAATGTCGTGCCTGCAAGCACTGCACCCTCACAAACGCATGCACGTACATGCCCGCGCGCGCATAACATAAACACATACACAGACACAAAAAACAAACACAATCAAACAAACACACACAAACATACACACACAAACATACTTTTTCGTTCTTCTGCAGCAAGGAGGAGTCTGATTTCATCGATTGTTGGAGAGTAAGATGGAATGAATCCAGAGGTGGTTCATACAGTCTATCCGGGCCAAAAAGACCGTCTTTCATGTTGGGGTCAGATGTCAGGATGAGGACGTAGCGGTGGTGGCAGTTCTGTCTCACCATACTGCTTCTTTTCGGCTTCAGCGAATATTCTGCCGTCTGTTGCCCGAAAGCCAGCCATTGTCCTCACTTGCCAGGCAAAATTCTGAGTCAGTGGCTAACAAGAGTTGACATCTACGCCAAGAGTCTCGAGATAAATCTTAGAGGAATCCTTGATGCGCCTCTTCATCTGCTGGCAGATAGTTTGCTTGCAAGTCGTGCAAGTTCAGGGCAGCAGATGGGAACCTGGAACTTTAACCAGGTGTGGCCCTCCCCCCGAGAGTGTCAGGAAGTTTAAAGGGCCGAAACACTTGTGGATGGGGGCTCTTCCTCTGAAGACCGTCTGCTGCCTCGCTCCATGAGAGTTTCTTGCTACACGCACGCAAGCACATACACACATGCGCGCATGCATATGCATGCATGCACACATACAGGCACGCTCACGCATGCAGACGGAGAAAGACACACACGCGCGCACGCGCATACACAAACACAAAAACGTGCACGCGCACACACACATACATGCACGCACGCACACACGCGCACGCACACACACGCTCGCACGCAAACGCGTACACACACACGGGCGCGCGCACGCATATACACACACTCACACACATACACACAGAGATGCAAGCACACACACACACAGACACACACACACACACACACACACACACACACACACACACACACACACACACACACACACACACACACACACACCTTGAGTTTCATTTCAGGGTTAAACCAAAGAACTTTTGGGCGCAAAAGAGAATCGATGAAGAGATGCCACGATGAAGACACAAGGAAAATCAGTCACTTGGATCATTTGAAAACGATACCTTCAAGCCTGAGTAATCATATTTCATTTACTTTATTCTTGCTTTTCAATTTGTACAAACGGTTTTACATTCATTTCATGCGACACCATTAAAAATACTATATGTTACAACTATCGGCAAATTAGAAGCTGCTCTCTGTCATTAAACATGTTTACAATACAATTGCGTGGAGTTTACATGCACTAGTTAAAAATCAGAGTCATTAACATTCTTTAAAGTGGGATGACCCCCACCCCATCCCACTACTTGAGCACGATATGCTAAATACCACACAATGTCGACAGAGACAGTGATCAACACGTAAGAGTTCAGAAAGCGACGGTTGACATCTAAATAATGAATGATATAATTCACTTGTCGTGCAAAGTCCTGCTAGAGGCGGACCGTTGGCAACAACCTGCAGTGGCCCATGAACGTTGCCATAGAGCTGTGATGTCCCTGTGAAATCAACGCAGTTCTAGTCCCACCTGCCTTTCGCCTCTGCCACTCCAAACTGGGCCTGCACAGCTATTTACGAATTCAGAGAAGATAGTTATGGATGACCCATTCATCCTCATATTGCACTAACATGGACCCCACGTGGGAAGTGCAAGGAGAGGTTAATCGTGAGCACATGGCGGTGCACAGTGGAGCAGGCAATGCACTAAGAGGGGGAGACCTGGCATGAACTGGGGGGGGCTAGGCCAAGGCAGGTCTGGGTGGAGAAGCTTTGTCGGTGTAAAATGTCCCACCGCGACCTCAAAGGAGTGTGTGAGTGGGTGAAACGCAACAGATCCGGTGCAAAATTATTTTGGCTACAAATGCTATCTCTGGGCTCAGTAAAAGCACAAATGAGAACGTTGCAGTGATTATATTTGTGTGGTACACCCTTCTTTGTATGTGCTCATCTGGAGCGGTCTGGTGAAAGCAAGCACATGAAAAGAGGTCTTATAGCAGGATACACTTGTATGCCGACAGGCGCAGACATTACATCAGTCAATCCTCACTAAGCTACGTTTTAGAAAGCGAAACTGCCCGCTAACAGTGCTTCGATGTGAACTTTGAGAATCGCTGCATAGAAAAAGTAAGTGTTTTTTACATGGCCGATTCAGCTGATAGGAAAAAAGGAAACAAAACTCCCAAAAGGCCAATCATTAGGCCGATGTATCTAAAGGGGTGATAACAAAAAGAGGGGGAGAGGGGAAAGGAGGGGAGGGGAAAGGAGGGGAGAAGAAGGGGGGGAAGGGGAGGCGGGGGGGGGGGGGATAAAAGGAGGGAATAGGTGAAGGGGGCAAAATGAAGTCAAGGAGTTTTCATGGTAGTACAAAAAAGTGCTGTGGGTTTCGAAAAGATAGCCACGACTACACAGCTGTTTACCTGGCAAAGGTAATATGAGCATGTAACGAACACGTAACACTGTGCTGCTTGTGCCCGTGATCGAGCTACTGAGTCAGGCCCCGAAAGCTCCATGACCATGGGTTCCAGTTTTGAGGGAGTTGTCCAGCTGGAGTTATCGAATGCAGTTTTCTTTAAATACGCGCTTTTCCAGGACTCGGTTCAATAAAATATATTCCTTTCAGACACAATTTCACGAGAAATAACACAGGAAAATGACGTGAAGACAATTTTCTCGCGAATAAGAGTCTGGTAAGAGATGCTTCATTGCCAACAACAACAGGCAACAGTGATCCCACAAGAAAAAAAGAAAAGAAGGAAAGTGTAAAAGCTTGCTATGTGTCTCCGTTTGTGAACATCCTTACCTTTTAGCATCTTCGTAATCATTTTGCTGAACTTGTATGTCACGAAGGAAAATTGTGCGATTCAAAGTGCTTTGCGGTTTCGACTCCACACGCTTAACCTCGGCAATAAATGTAGAGAAGAATAAACATAACTTTCAGGTAATCACTCTACCACCAAAACTCTTACTTATAAATCCATTAGGGTACTTCAAGCCTTACCGTAAGAAACGTCTTGAGAAGTGAACTACTCCTTTCTAGTTTCTTCCGCCATAATTGCTTCTGCAGTCATCTCGGCACTCCGTGTGCAGTTCTGGTGCCACTGGTTGCGCTGAGCCACCTTCATCGACTCCAAACACTTGGCCGTTTCAGAATTAACAAGCTGACTTGTGGTCAGCCCTTCCCGTATGCTTTGGTATTCTTGGTGCCTCGAGACACGCTGCATGTTGTCGTAGAGGCCAATTACTCGTTTCATTTTCTCCTGCCAAGAGGTTTTCGCTTCTTTCACATACTTTTCTTCCAGAGTTTCCAGATTATGCGGCAGCCATACTTTCTTCAAAGTTTCCTCTATAAACGTTCGTTCTGCCTGCATGCTCTGCCAGTGATCTTTAAGTTCGTCCATGAGCATTTGCATCTTCTGTTTGTTCTGCCCCGAGACGGCATCGCGCATTTCCTGCAGTTCCTCCCGTATCGTCTGCAATTTGCTCGATTGCACTGTTTCAATGAAGCTTCCTAGTGCTTGTCTCTCAAAGTCCAGAAACGAATCTGGTTCCTGGTTCTTCTGCTTCCAGGCCTCCTGTGCTGCGTCCATACTGTGCCACAACTCTTCGTGTTCACGTTGAATATGTCGCCACTGTGATTCTTTTTCCTCTTTGAAGCAAGACCACCTAGTTATGTCTTCCTCCTTGTGTCCTTTTACTTTGAACTTGAACTCCAGCTGCAGGTTGTCCCAGCAAAGCTTGTGCTCCAGGAGAACATGCTGCCAAAATTCCCAAAGTTGTTGTATTTCCGTGTGGTCAAGTACTACATGCGCTGTTTGCCTGTAATAGTCGATCAGGGATGTCCGCCCTCGAGAATTCAGAGTGAACTTTCGCAATTCCTGCAGAAGTTCGTTGGAATGTTGAGTTTCCATCTGCAGATGTTTGTGAAGCAGGAGCTCCTCCTCATTCAAGTGTTGTATCACCGGGCCCTCGCCTTTCTGTCGCAGATCGTTTCTTAAATCTGTCATCCGCTTGGTATGTTTCTCCTTTAATTCGTCCAGCTCAAGCTTGTTTTGCAGTACAAGTCCCTCAATTTTCGACTTATATCGATCGAGGTTCTCGTGGCATCGAGACACATCTCGCTGCAGACTCTGCTCAAGTTCTGCATTCAGCACACCAGTGCGTGGTAGTTCCCGGTGATTTAACAGGCGTTTTACTCTGTGGGAAGCTGTGTTCTGCTGTGCCTGAGGCAGCATCGTCGTCAGGATATTGACAAGTCTCTGGAGTCGACAGCACCGGTACAATATCTGAAAGTAGAAACCATTACTTTTACTGTCGTTTTCTGTTTCATAAAACAAAGAAGGGAAAACAGTACATGATGATATATTCCTATCTATCGTAAATGAATTTGATAAACTGTGTAATTCTTCCTGGTTCTGTCGCCGTTAAAAGAAAATCAAATACAAATGTGCAAAGAGTCCTGAAAGCATACAGAACATGATTATCCAGTCCAACAGGGGAGAGACAAAAAGTTACATTCATGCTGAGTTTGATGGAAGCTTTGTGGTTGAGACCAGAAGCAACACAAGAGATCAATCATTATGAGCAACACGTCAATGCAGGATTTAGCCTTCAGCGGGGAGCAAAGTGATAGCTTTATGCCCGAAATATATCGAGATATATACATATAACACACATTATTCATGCTTTTTGTGAACGCATTTCTAAAACGTTTGCTCACTGACTGCTAGGGTAAGATTTACCTTTTACAATAGTCCAACTGCTGGAAGGTGCAGAGAACGCAGTCAAAACAATCAAAGCGTTCGAGCGAAACTCGTCTTCTGTGAACTCTGTGGTGTTGCTGACTTCGGCGCTCCTGTTGCGACTGACTACACAAAAAGGCTCTTCCCTTGACTGCCAAGAGTGAGCTGTAATCGTTAACACTGAAATCACGGTGCACTGAACCTGGCGCACACAAGGCGACTTCACAGGTTCCACTCTCAAGCTCTCCTCGCGAGGCTTTGCGCACAGCGCTCGTCGCTTCCCACAGCAGTAGACAGCGATACTGCCAAGCCGTTCCGCCGTGTGATGAATGAAATAGAAGCTGTCCTATTTTGCATTGCGTCATGCAAAAAAGATCTTCCAGTTGCTGTGCGTGTTACCGATGTGGCTCTACAAGCGCCAACTAAGGATTCCATCATTGCATATATGGCCTACTTTAGGCGACAATAACAGTTTCTATTGTGCATTGTTAACGACACGACCGATAACCCATCATCTTATGGGGGAGGGGAGAGGTGGGGGGAGGGGAGAGGGAAGGGGGCTAAGAGAGCGATATAGAGGGGTAGGTGGTGAATCAAGAGTAGTAAATACGAGGAGAGAGCTCGAGGAGAGAGCGTGAGAAGAGAGAGGAGAAAGAGAGAGATTGATTGATTGTACTGTTTTATTGGGGGTCCTGTACGACTCAATTTCAATATACACGTTGAAAAAATCCGATATGATATATACATGTATAATTACATTAGAAAATTCCTCATTTTACAATACCAAGTCGTGGACGTGGAACCACTGAACATGATCCATGGGCCTGCAATGCTCCATTCAAACTGGTTTAAATACATTCCTGCCGTTATTTAAGTGAATATATAGTATACCAAGCTCAGTTAACAAATTTCATCCTGGAGTCGTCCTTAAGGGAGACGCCATCACAATTGACAAGATCACAGTGTCAATTTCCGTGAGGGCATTACCAGCAGATGTCTCCATACGAGTTTAGGGGGAAAGTTTCTTC
>JAWQFJ010004723.1:95000-97607 GCA_034096865.1 Theodoxus fluviatilis | reverse complement strand
CTGAATCTTCGTCCTTCTTCCAGAAAACGAAGATTCTTTGTTGTCGCTCCCTCTCCGTCGCCCTCACACAACCAAGCTTTTCCAGTAAAACATGACATACAGTTAGCATAATTTTGTTTTCATAATGATCGTTCTTTAACTATCAATTTCATTTGCTTGCATTTGCTGACGACTGCGATTTTTGTTGCAGACGAGCTGCGTGTGCATGAGATGTCTTGAGTTGCCGCTCCGTGCCAAGCACAGACGCTGCTTGCCTGCATGCCTTGCCTTCCGTTTGGTTTCCATGGTTTTGTTTGCAATTGCTGTGTTGTACCACGTGATATGCATATTGTCTCAGTCAGCACTAATAGTGGCTGCGCTCGATTTAACCGCCGGAATCCGCTGGCGGGTGAGACGGGGCACCGGCGGGTTTTTTGTTGCGCTCGATTTCTTCAGGTCACATGACCGGCGGATCACCCGGCGAACCGCCGGGTCCGCCCTCAGGTTTTCTAAGGCGAACGAAGATCCAAGATGGCGACGACCAGACTAGGGTTTATGTTTTGTGACGCTTCGACACTGAAAATATTCGATAATTCGTTCTCCGCCGACTCATGTGTGCCTTAATTTGTCACCTCGCTGCAATTTTCCGCTGGACAATTGAAGTAGATTACGATTTTTTTCTTTATTGTGTGCACGATGTGTGGTTGACGGTGAGAAATCCTGCATTAAGTTCGAATTGATAATTCTCTCGCAAAGGGACGTAACTCTACATTCTGACCTCCCTTTGCGTAAAGGAAAATCGCTCGAGTGCGCCGTCTTAGTGTATATAGTGTCTTTGACTGCAGTAGGCTCAGGAGTCACTTATCAGGGCATAGGTAGTGGTAATGAAAATGTTCAATTTAAACAATAACCTCAAACCTTACCATAAACCAAGAAGACAGCACATTTAGTCATCATCGCTACCGCTGTCTATAGTAACTTGCAAACACCACAATTGTGCCGCCATGTTGATCAGCCGAAAGCGCTCGATTGGCACGAAAGCTGTCGACTCGCCTGTCACGTGACGGCGAACAGCCGGTCACGTGGCGGCAGACCGCCGCCAGCGGATTCCGGCGGGTAAATCGAGCGCAGCCAGTGTCTTCCATTAATTTTGGTTTTTATGGTTTTGTTTGCAATTGCACAAACAAGACGTGTGAGATTGCGGATGACAGTGACTGTGTCCTCACGGGATCGAACCCGGAGAGTGAAGTGCAAGTTTGTCAAGGCTGTTAACTGATTGTATTGCTGTGAATCGACCAGTGCACGAACAAAGGTTTTTCGAAATTTCTACCGGATTCAGATTTCGACTACCCTGCGCAAGCTAGGAGAATCCCCGTATCTATATACACCTTGCAAAGGAGACAGTAGTAACACATCCATTTACAATGGAGACAAGCATCTTGGGATTCTACAAAACGAAGAAAATATCCAGTCAGAAGTGAAGATCAACGGGTACAAATACTTTGGAATTCTACGAAACGAAGAAAATATGCAAACCAAAATTGAATATCAGCATAAAATTATACAGATACCTTGGGATTCTACAAAACGACGAGAATATGCAATAAAATTGTTTATGAAGATCAGCAGATACAAACACCTTGGGATTCTACAAAACGAAGAGAATATGCAATTAAAAATGAAGTTCAACAGACACAAGCGCTTTGGCATTCTGCAATACGAAGAGAATACGCAGTCAGAAGTAAAGATCAGCGGATGCAAGTGAAGCATTGTGGTACCCTGCTATCGCAGCGCCAGATGAAGCATGGTGGTAGCATGGGTGGGGTGTGACATGCCTCGAGCAGGCAGGGAGTATAGAGACGGTGCACTTGTCTCTCTCCCTTTACTCCCTCGAAGGGGTCAGCAGACATTAAGGCATGGTATTACATTTCTCCGTCTGTATTCATAGTAACAGTACAGTACATGGCCACCGCCTGCTGGGCTGACCTCTCCATTGCCTCTCTGTGGCCTATCTCTTTTCTGGCTTTAAATAGCTACTAAGCGGACCTCAGCGAGAGCAGACGAAATTTCTAACTCAAAATTTGGACCTGTGGTTCCCAGTGAAGACAACATTGTGCTGACACAACAGTTTATAACAACTGTTTGAGTCTTAAATTAACAGTCCCATATAGCAAACTAGAAAGTGCGTTAGTCAAAGTACATTTTGCGCCAATGAATGAATTCCAAAAGTGATTTGTATATAAATGAATGGCAAGTGAGGTATTTATGGCGCCAATAAAATCAGGTACTTATTCATCGTTTTCTTTTAATATTACCGTTCACAACTCATGGAGTGCAGGTTACCATATATGGGATGATTGATAAGGATAAACACCAGGTTTATATTCAATATTACAAATAGTACATGGTACATTAGATGAATAAATTGTAAAATTTGATGTGCTATCATGCATGCATAGACTGAGATAGTGTCAGATGAGAAAGTGAGTCTGCGTGAACATCATATATCTCTACAGCAGCACCAGAGTGTGAGAGAAACACGCCTTCTCACGTATCAATCCACGCACACAAGTATGGAAATAGATGAGAGACAGCATGTTGAACTACAGTGGTCTGAACAAGTATCTA
>JAWQFJ010004723.1:55000-85000 GCA_034096865.1 Theodoxus fluviatilis | reverse complement strand
TGGGGGGTGTTATACTGGGGAGAAATGACAGAGGGAGAAGGGGTGGGGAGTGGGGGATGTCATACTGGGGAGAAATGACCGAGGGAGAAGGGGTGGGGAGTGGGGGGTGTTATACTGGGGAGAAATGACAGAGGGAGAAGGGGTGGGGAGTGGGGGGTGTTATACTGGGGAGAAATGACCGAGGGAGAAGGGGTGGGGAGTGGGGATGATATACTGGGGAGACATGACAGAGGGAGAAGGGGTAGGGAGTGGGGATGATATACTGGGGAGACATGACAGAGGGAGAAGGGGGGGGGAGGGGGGGGGGGGTCATACTGGGAAGAAATGACCGAGGGAGAAGGGGTGGGGAGTGGGGTGTGTCATACTGGGAAGAAATGACCGAGGGACAAGAGGTGGGGAGTGGGGTGTGTCATACTGGGGAGAAATGACCGAGGGAGAAGGGGTGGGGAGTGGGGGGTGTCATACTGGGAAGAAATGACCGAGGGAGAAGGGGTGGGGAGTGGGGGGTGTTATACTGGGAAGAAATGACCGAGGGAGAAGGGGTGGGGAGTGGGGGGTGTCATACTGGGGAGAAATGACCGAGGGAGAAGGGGTGGGGAGTGGGGGGTGTCATACTGGGGAGAAATGACCGAGGGAGAAGGGGTGGGGAGTGGGGGGTGTCTTACTGGGGAGAAATGACCGAGGAAGAAGGGGTGGGGAGTGGGGGGGTGTCATACTGGGGAGAAATGACCGAGGGAGAAGGGGTGGGGAGTGGGGGGTGTCATACTGGGGAGAAATGACCGAGGGAGAAGGGGTGGGGAGTGGGGGCTGTCATACTGGGGAGAAATGACAGAGGGGGAAGGGGTGGGGAGTGGGGGGTGTCATACTGGGGAGAAATGACCGAGGGAGAAGGGGTGGGGAGTGGGGGGTGTCATACTGGGGAAAAATGACCGAGGGAGAAGGGGTGGGGAGTGGGGGGTGTCATACTGGGGAGAAATGACCGAGGGAGAAGGGGTGGGGAGTGGGGTGTGTCATACTGGGGAGAAATGACCGAGGGAGAAGGGGTGGGGAGTGGGGGATGATATACTGGGGAGAATTGACAGAGGGAGAAGGGGTAGGGAGTGGGGATGATATACTGGGGAGAATTGACAGAGGGAGAAGGGGTGGGGAGTGGGGGGTGTCATACTGGGGAGAAATGACCGAGGGAGAAGGGGTGGGGAGTGGGGGGGGGGTGTCATACAGGGGAGAAATGACCGAGGGAGAAGGGGTGGGGAGTGGGGATGATATACTGGGGAGAATTGACAGAGGGAGAAGGGGTGGGGAGTGAGGGGTGTCATACTGGGGAGAAATGACAGAGGGAGAAGGGGTGGGAAGTGGGGGGTGTCATACTGGGGAGATATGACCGAGGGAGAAGGGGTGGGGAGTGGGGGGTGTCATACTGGGGAGAAATGACCGAGGGAGAAGGGGTGGGGAGTGGGGGGTGTCATACTGGGGAGAAATGACCGAGGGAGAAGGGGTGGGGAGTGGGGGGTGTCATACTGGGGAGAAATGACAGAGGGGGAAGGGGTGGGGAGTGGGGGGTATCATACTGGGGAGAAATGACCGAGGGAGAAGGGGTGGGGAGTGGGGGGTGTCATACTGGGGAGAAATGACCGAGGGAGAAGGGGTGGGGAGTGGGGGGTGTCATACTGGGGAGAAATGACCGAGGGAGAAGGGGTGGGGAGTGGGGTGTGTCATACTGGGGAGAAATGACCGAGGGAGAAGGGGTGGGGAGTGGGGGATGATATACTGGGGAGAATTGACAGAGGGAGAAGGGGTAGGGAGTGGGGATGATATACTGGGGAGAATTGACAGAGGGAGAAGGGGTGGGGAGTGGGGGGTGTCATACTGGGGAGAAATGACCGAGGGAGAAGGGGTGGGGAGTGGGGGGGGGGGTGTCATACAGGGGAGAAATGACCGAGGGAGAAGGGGTGGGGAGTGGGGATGATATACTGGGGAGAATTGACAGAGGGAGAAGGGGTGGGGAGTGAGGGGTGTCATACTGGGGAGAAATGACAGAGGGAGAAGGGGTGGGAAGTGGGGATGTTATCATGGGGAGAAAGGACCGAGGCGGGAGTGTTCCGGGGAGAAATGAAACGGGGAAGAGAAGACCGGAGAGAGATAACCAGGGAAGAAAAGCCTGAAGGAGCAGTGGCCAGACCCCTCAACAAACTGACTGTGGACATGGCTCGACCATGATACTCTCCACAGAACGAGTGCCTCTAAATTCTCTTGTTCTCCTGCTGCGACGAATCATCCCTGTTTCTCTGCAGGTCCGGATTTCTGCCCCGACTGTGTCAACTTAGACGACTTCAGCGTGAGGGACAGGGCGCTGACCAACTCCGCTGGGTGCCGCAAGAGCCAGGAGGACGAGTTACACCAACACCGGCCATGCCCCTCCCCCTGGAACATGCCGTACAGGGCACCCCACTGCGACCGACTGCGGCGCTACTGGGGCACGCTGGGTAACGTGGTAGTGGGCAATGGTTGCTTCTCTTGGCGCGTCAAAGTCCGAGCGTGGACCCAGCGCCAGACATGGGGAGAGAACTCCTACCTGTTCGAGATGGGAGTTATGCGCCCTGAGCTGCTGGATTCGGGCACTCAAGCCCTGGGTGGGAGAGAGGGAGGGGGTTGGGGGATTGACGTCATCTTCTGCATCACCCACGGAGGCCTGTGTGCCAGGGGTCGGGGGTCAGGTGACAAGATGGCCAAGCATGCGCTGTTGGGCGATGCCATGGCGTCGGGACGAGTGGTCGAGGCCCACTTCAGCTTCACTGTCGACACTGTCTCTGGAGCCATGGTCTGCAAGAACGCCACCAAGGGAGTTCAGCTGTGTGAATTCCAAGGCGTCTTCCCTCCTCTCCTCCTCTTCTTCGGCCTCCGCCCCGGAGGACTTGCCCCTCACTACAAACTGGAGATGGAAATGGACAGCTAGACTAGAGATGCTGTGCAGACAACTCGGTCTGGGTCTTGGTGATCTCGTCCTTTGCTAAGGGGATGGGGGCCTCTCCATGGCTGAAAATACAGACAGATGAATCTGGAGATCCTGGATAGATCTCTTCCAAGATTCACCCTTTTTTTTACCTGTGTGGTGTAATCTGTGGAGTTTGGAGTTCGGTTTTTCCCTGCTTACCACTACAAAGCTACATGGCACTTTCGAGAACATTTGGTAGAGAGACGTGATGGTGTTGGACAGTGACATGGATCTCATTACGAAGACTTCCAGGAAGAGTTACTTTTAGGCAGCACCGGAAATCATGGGAACTTGAGGACTACCCTGAAAGCTAAAGAGCAGGAAGAACCTACTGCAGGTCAGCAATGTCATGGCTCTGCTCACTCACATTTAATCCTGTTATGAAATGATTTTGTAAAACTCATTTGATCCAAGTTGTGAACGACTTTTTAGATTCACTGCCTCTGTCAACTTCAGCGACCGTTTTCTCTAAACGTCCGATTTGCAGGTAGTCTACTACAATCTGTTATGACTTCATTTTAAATCATCCGATTTCTATCATTCTTGTACCAGCTCAAAGCAACAGTTTTGTCGTTTTTCATTCAACTAATACCTCAAAATTTTCGAATGCAACTTTATGTATCTTTTTGTGGATTATGTCACATATAGTATACAGAGACATAGAAAAATCCCCCCTCAGTGTCGATAGCAGCGTTTTGCTTCTAAAGTATTGGTTGAAGATGTGCAGGATGAGTGATGACGCTTCAGAATAAAAAATAAATGTAGAGTGATACCAAATTCGTTTACATCAGAGAAACGTAACTGCTCTGACCATGAGATATTGAAAAACACCTGCCTTTTCAGATCTGATTTTGGATGTGTATGGCTTAATAGAGGCGCTATTAATGAGAAACAATGTCTGAGTACCTTCGAACATCTATTGACTGCTATATTTAAACAAATGACAAAAATACAAGTAGTGGAAGATTTAGTTGCTACTCATCCTTTACACAAACCCTGGATGTGAAGGGATATACGAACACGATTAATATCAAGAAATTACGTGGCACATTCATACAATTCAGGTTTAACATTAGTGACTTGAAAGTGAGTAGGAGACACTCACACGAGAATGACCTACAATGTTAGAACAATCGGACGTTAACCGGATTATTGCAAGTTCGGTCCATGCATGTGGTCTAGAAACTTTTTGTCTGTCCTCTACAGCGCTTCATCTCTCTCTCCATGTATGTGTTGTATACAAGAAAGAACTGACAATTACGATATTTAGATACTTCTATTAAAATGTCTGAAGATTATCTCACCACTTAAACCGGATGACTATATTGACGAAGGCCATGAAGGACTTTATTTGTTTGACTACGTCTCCATATTCACTTGTTGATACATGTTTTTTTTCGGCGTTTTGAAAGCAAAAGTGTGCATATTCACTGTGTGGGAGTCATTAAATGTAAAGTTGCTCTTTTTATATTGCGACTTTTTCACACATTGATAGATGCTCAAACCGCACACATTTACCCCCTAGTCATCGGGCTATCTCTTTGTATCTCTCCAACACCATCTCATCTCTCTGGGAGGCATGCAACCAGGCTGCGGATGAACGCGCCAAAGTAATCTCTCACAATCTTCCAACTCGGCCCTCACAGGTACCCGTTTTACTCCTGGGTGGGGAGAAGCGGTGTGAGTAAAGCACCTTGCTCAGGGATGCAACTCTAGAATTCACGCAGCTTCGAACGCCGCACGCGACCGCAGATCAAGCGCACTGACCACTCGGCCACAGAGCCCGTTGGTGGGGTGCATATGAACTTACTACACGGTTGTTGGCAACTAAATCGGAAGTTTGCTAGTAAATTGCGAAGTAAGGTGTGCATGAAAGCTGTCTACGCGTAGTTAGCTCCTAAGTTGGCCACTACACAACCCAAAATTTAGTGGTGCTCTGTATCATCATTACACGGCTGAGTAGCCAACTATTTTCACAATTCAATGGCGGACTTGTCTTCGGTTCGCACAGAAAACGCTATATTTCGGGATACTAGAGACCCATCCAAAGAAAATATAAGCCATGAACAGCATTAATTTATCAAAGCTGTATGTTGAATGCATCAATAGGTCGTAAAAGCTCCTACATTTTACAAATAGAATGCAGGTCGACGCATCCACGCCGAAGCATGTGTTGCCATCGTTTGTTTTGACATGATTTAACGCTCTCGCTCGAGCCTCAGCGCGCACTTTCCCCACCAAACTCGTGAAACAATGGCGTACGTCGACACGCATTTCCTCGTTAACAAAAATAAAGCAATTTAATCTGAACAGAGTTTACATAACAAAAATCCTTTTTAAATGCATCGTGTTCATGGCATCAGGTAAAACTAGCTTTGTACACAATGTCAACAGATGCTTCGGCGTCGATGCGTTGACCTGCATTCCATTTGTAAAATGTAGGAGCTTTCACGACCTATCGATGCATTCAACATACAGCTTTGACAAATTAATGCTGTGCATGGCTTACATTTTCTTTGGATGGGTTTCTAGTATCCCAAAATAGAGTGTTTTCTGTGCGAACTGAAGACACGTCCACCATTGAATTGTGCAAAGAGTTGGCTAGTTCACCTCTACGCATGCGCATTAAATGGGATATCCCAAAATAATAATAAATATTCATCTGGGTCATTACTTCGTTGTGGCGACCAAGTAGCGTCTCATGCACACCTTACTGTCGTAGTTGGGAACAACTCAAAGTTGTGAACAACGAAGTAGACAACTACGACGTAGTTACCACCTAACATAGTAGGTTCATATGCACCCCACCACGTAACACCTCAAGAATTTGCAACTTGTGTCAATTAATTAAGCTGTTGTAACTTCGCAACGGCCATTTATTTCTGATAGTGGTCTCATGCTAATTGTCAGAACAAATCTCTCGACAAAACGATATTGTCCATTCAAATTTACTTGTAGTATACGATTTGCAGCATAGCATGTAATATAAATCTTGAAAAGTCAACTGCCGTTACACAAAGTAAATATTTAAATAAATATGTCAAAACCGCACGAGGCCTTTTTGACGTGGAAACCTTGGTATAGTGAGCATCACAATTCATCGGTTGATGGACTAGGAGGTATCACTCTCCAAGTCGCAGTCGCAAAACTGAAGACTACAAGTATATTTCCGTCAAGAATGTTTTTTCTGGTGCAATTCCAGATTTTGCCATTTCCCCCATTTCTGACCACACGTCTCCTCTTTCATAGATTCACTGTGCCTTTAGTTGCCCAGGGGCAGGTTTCAAAATAGGTAGTCGATCTTGGTCGCAAGATCTTGCTTCGCAGTAAGAGCTAGCTAAAAAAGAAACTACCCAACGTGACGAACTAATGCGCATGCGTAGACGTCACGACAAGAGGTGAACTAGCCACATTTCAATGGCCGACGTGTTGCCGGTTCACTCAGAAAACGCTCTATTTCGAGATACTAGCAACCCATCCAAAGAAAATATAAGCCATGCACAGCATTAATTTATCAAAGGTGTATGTTGAATGCATCAATAGGTCGTGAAAGCTTTTACATTTTACACATCGAATGCAGGTCGACGCATCCACGCCGAACTTTTATCTCCAAGATGGCGGCGCGCACTGTACTCATGCTGTCCGCCATCTTGAATCTTAAAAGCTAGGCACCTCTCCAGCTGCCTCGCTCAATCTACGCTCGTCTACGATTGGCTCGCTAGCAAGCAAAGAATGAAACTGCCCATTCGGCGAGATCTGCGTAGATCTACCGAGATCTTCGCATTTTGAAACCCGCCCAAAAATGTGTTTATTCAGCCATTAATCAACAGAAGAGTGTTTTTGTTTGTGACGGAGCTCATGCCTTTTGTATGGATTTTACTCCGTGTATGACAGCTTGTCATGAACTTTCAACAGCTGCTTTCTCAGTTTTCCATTTTTCGCTCTTAATACTTCAAAATCGCAGCCACTTATTATCATATCTTTATAATATTTGGGAACTTTGCTTAAAATATATTAAAGTGAAAAGTTACAGAGATAATTTCGCAAATACTACATTTAAATCAAGTCAGCACTCGCTAACTGATTAATTTCATTCTTTAAAAAAACCCAACTTAAACGGTCTACATGAAAAATGTGTTTGTACAAGTCCTGAGATGTAAATTTCAAGTTTTCTCTCTGTGACTTTATTCTCCATTTACAAAAGTTTCATCAACCACAATTGTCCAAATGTACCTCTTGCTGTAGCCTCAGGTGGAGGTTACCAAAAAGAGGAACATTTTGTGAAATAAAAATGTTTAACCATGGTTACCATGGCTACAACTTCTTTGATTTCTATATTCTTGACCTTTTTAACAGTCATATGAGGGGTACTTGCTGTTAAGACTCAGTTTATTATTTTTAATTTTACGCAGAGATTAAAGGTCTGTCTCGGCTCATGGTGGGTGGTGTGACTTTAAGTCCACTTCATATTGTTTTTAGTGCAGCGTTATACACCTTTAAGCGTTATGCAGCGTCGGCGCTTGCTGTTAGAGGCGATGTTGCACGTGCTTTTCCACCTTGATGCTGCGTGTCCCCTGTTGCACGGTATTTACGGGTTCTGGCGCAGGGAATTTGTTATATAAAGACCAGTTTTTATATCGCAAGGATGAAGATGGATAACTGACTAAGAGCTGTTAGTGTTAAGCCCGCTGTGCGGTTTGTAAAGGTTTTTTAATTTGGATAATTGTTTTTGTTTCTTCTTTCCATTTCCATGTGTATGTTCAGTTAGTGAGAGTTTTGTTTGAAAGATGTCTATGTAATTGATTAGTTGTTGTTTTTTACGTCGGATTCGGTTTGTGGCGTCTTTGTCTTTAAATGTGATTAGTGACTGAGGAAGAAATTTCCCTTTGTTTTTCACTGTCCGGTTGGGGGTCGAGCCACCCTCCACCTACCCCAACCGCGACACTTGCTGTTGAAAATTTAAAACAAGTGTTAAAGTGAAGTCTTCATGGGGGCAATTATTTGCGACAGAGACATAAGGGGAGTTCAGAAGGCACAGTGCTTCAAAGCGCTTACTCAGCGCTGCATGTGATTCACTCCTGAACGGCCAATTTGGGGCGTGCTTCACTCAGCGCTGAGCAGCGCTGTGAATCACCAATCCGACGTGCAGCAGAATGATTTTGCATCATTTCAAAATGGCGTCTTCGATCCCGCACTGGCCGTCGACGCGTAAAATAACCCTCAGAAACATCATTTTGGGACTGGAACGGGCTTTATTTGCCCCAAGCGCCCTGTATGCGCGAGTAATGGCAAGTAAGGATGACACCGTAGTGGACTTTATTCATGCAGAATACATGTAAACGTGCATAAACGATGTCTGTGGCGAAGAAAACACTTTCTTCGCGTCTATCAACACAACATGGGGCGCAGAAGATTTACCTCCCCTTTAACAAGTGAAGCGCTGCACAAAATCTGGGGCGTTCAGGAGTGGCATGAAGCGCTCAATTGCCAACATGAAGCGCTCAATCAGCGCTGAGTACTTCTGAACAAGCCTATAGCCTCAAGGAGGGCCTAGGCGGGCTGAGGACAGGGGGCCGTGCAAAACAGTACCCGGAAGTCATCGCAGAGTTATCTGCGAGGGACGTGCTGAGAATTCCACTCTAAAAAGAGACGGCACCCGCCACTCCGCCTGACTGACTTGGCACGCCCGGGGAGTTATGCTAAGATCCGGCCGCGTAAATATATCTGCGTTTTGTGACAAACGTCTTTCTCGGCGGTACTGTACTCCATGCACCTTAACGGTGCGCGTGATTCGGGTGTAATCTTAAGCTAAACGACGTTTATTGGCGCTGCTGAAATGGTCGAAGTCGGAAACATTCGGAACGTCGTTTAGCTTAAGATTACACCCGAATCACGCGCACCGTTAAGGTGCATGGAGTACAGTACCGCCGAGCAAGACGTTTGTCACAAAACGCAGATATATTTACGCGGCCGGATCTTAACATAACTCCCCGGGCGTGCCAAGTCAGTCAACGGTCGCGTTTTATAAAACCAGACTACAAACAGACTACAGGGAGGTGACTCCCATATTATTTCCGGCAGGGGAGACGGCTTTACACGGGGAAAAACTTTTTTGAACGCTACATCATGTGTTAAACTACACAAATGCACCAAAACCTCGTAAAGCAACTAATGCGTCGTTTGTCGGAATATATTCCATGCGAAGAACAGGTGCAGGAGCGGTAAATTGCATAAAGCACGTCCCTCGCAGATAACTCTGCGATGACTTCCGGGTACTGTTTTGCACGGGTTACTATTTTGCACGCTACAGGGCCTAGGCGGGCTGGGGACAGGGGGCAGTGCAGCACTGACCCCAGGGCGCTGCAGGCAGGCAGACGTGGAGTCAGGCCACACTCCACGTCAGACGTTGGCGAGCTGAGGAGGTGGGGCGTCCTGGAGACCTCCACAGCTTCCTCCCAAGGCAGTAGCTCCACGGGCATGGGCGGGTGGGCGAGTGGGGGGTAGTGGGTGAGTGGGGGGTGGTGGGGTGGGCGAGTGAGGGGTGGTGGGGTGGGCAAGTGAGGGGTGGTGGGGTGGGGGGGTGGTGGGGTGGGCGAGTGGGGGTGGTGGGGTGGGCGAGTGGGGGTGGTGGGGTGAGCGAGTGGGGGGTGGTGGGGTGGGCGAGTGGGGGGTGGTGGGGTGGGCGAGTGGGGGGTGGTGGGGTGGGCGAGTGGGGGTGGGTGTGGTGGTGGGCGGGTGGGGGGGTGGTGGGGTGGGGGGTGGTGGTGGGGTGGGGCGAGTGGGGGGTGGGGTGAGTGGGGGTTGTTTATTTTGTACGATGTTCTAGCACTTTCTAGCAGTAGCTCCACGGGCATGGGCGGGTGGGCGAGTGGGGGGTAGTGGGTGAGTGGGGGGTGGTGGTGTGGGCGAGTGAGGGGTGGTGGGGTGGGCAAGTGAGGGGTGGTGGGGTGGGGGGTGGTGGGGTGAGCGAGTGGGGGGTGGTGGGGTGGGCGAGTGGGGGGTGGTGGGGTGAGCGAGTGGGGGGTGGTGGGGTGGGCGAGTGGGGGGTGGTGGGGTGGGCGAGTGGGGGTGGGGTGGAGTGGGGGTGGGGTGGGGTGGGCGAGTGGGGGGTGGTGGGGTGGGCGAGTGGGGGGTGGGGTGAGTGGGGGTTGTTTATTTTGTACGATGTTCTAGCACTTTCACAACAGATACATCATCATCATAATAATGGAAGAGAGGCAGTCAGTGCATCCTAAGCAGGAGTGAAACATAGTTTCATATTGCCTTGCTCAAGTGGCAATAGATCATACTCTGGTCTGATTTCCGTTTTTATGGCATAGGTTCATTAGGATATAGTGAGTTTGTGTGTGTGTGTGTGTGTGTGTGTGTGTGCGTGCGCGCGCGCGCGTGTGAGTGTGTGCGCGCGTGTGTGTTTTGGTGTTTTTTAATTTTAAAACATTCGGGGGGAGGGGGGGGGGGAGGGGAGCTTGATCACTGTACTCTTTTAGAATAAACAATCTCTGACTGCATCGCCCTGCAAAAGTGCATCGCTACATTTCTGTCTTGCGAGGTTCATGCTGCAAGTTTTTGGACGAAATGTAGGATACCAGCATTGCACTGAAGAAAGGAGACACTCTTTGCATTGCAGCCCGATTCCTCGTCAATGTGCTAATGGTGCTCTGAGCGAATATAAATACAAAACGATATCGACGACAGTACTTACCCTCTTGAGGGTTCCATGACTCATTCAAGTAACTGGACATTGGATGTAAGCCGTCTTTTATATAAAACCACAATGAATTAACTCATGAAAAACACGACTTTCCGCGTCTAGTGCATGAAACGCCGACCAAAAAACCGCTGACTGAACAAAATATCACGTGCAGTACGTGACAATATGTAATACCATTTTTCGACAAACGTTCCTGCACTGAATTCTACCAGTCTATTTCACTAGGCAAGTGTACAATGGAAAGCATTAGTAACGCTTGCTTGGGAAGCCTAGTTCTCGACATCTTTCGTATTCTCTACCAATATTTCACGGCTCAGGCATTGCCACTTATACACAGAGGTTATCTATCCAAAATACCATGGCACATTACGATGGGAGATCTTAAGTCTACGTTCAAGAAACGCTTACAGGCGAGAGCAGCTATTCTGGACAGTAAGGCTGTAAACAAAAAACGAAATACTTGAGATTGTTTACAACTTTAAAAAACAACAACATTTATATGCCACTTTTTTCCGTGACCCAGGAATCCACCCTTTCTGAATACCTTGAAGCCGGAATGATAACGCGGTTGGTCTTTGAGGGTGAAGGGGAGCAGGCCCATGCGCAGTGCCAGTTCTGCTCATGGAAATTTCCCGGTTCAGCCGGGTCACAGAGCATTTGTTGAAGGACCCAGATCACGGCGTCCTGCATAAATATATTTGCCTTACATGCAAAGCCCTTTTCTGAATACCATTGCATTTGTTTTTCTGTGTTAACTGTAAGACCCAATTTACCACACATCTGTTATATTACTTATTTGACGTTGTAGCCCGACTGGAGTGCTAGAAAGCAGAACTTTATCATCAGCGAACAAAAGAGATAACATTTCCATCGCTCCAGGTAGCAATTTCACACTGTTGTCTACGTTCTCTGACGTATTCTGCAACACATGATATATATTACCCATTGCAAAGTACAAATATCACAGGGTATACAATCTTTCAAACACATCAATTCCCTGAAGAAAAGTAATAATGGACAAGTAGCAATGATTGACAAAAGCATCTGGTAAACACTAACAAGAATCAAAATCGTTCCTGTAATCAAGGAAGATAGTGGCAGCCTCTGCTCGTCGTCGGCATGCATGGTATAAGTACATTGCCACATTTCTTATAGTGGTTACATCACATGCAGTCAGAGAGACAGAGAGACAGAGAGAGAGACGGAGACAGAGAGAGAGAGACAGAGAGAGAGACAGAGAGACAGACAGACAGAGAGAGACAGAGAGACAGAGAGAGAGACAGAGACAGAGAGCGACAGAGAGAGAAAGGGACAGAGACAGACAGACAGAGAGAGACAGAGACAGAGAGAGAGACAGAGAGACAGAGACACAGAGAGAGAGAGAGAGAGAGACAGAGACAGAGAGACAGACAGAGACAGAGACAGAGAGACAGACAGACAGAGACAGAGAGACAGAGAGACAGACAGAGAGCGACAGAGAGAGAAAGAGACAGAGAGACAGAGAGACAGACAGACAGAAACAGAGAGAGACAGAGAGACAGAGACACAGAGTGAGAGAGACAGAGACAGAGAGACAGAGACAGGGAGAGAGAGACAGAGAGACAGAGACAGAGAGAGAGACAGAGATAGAGAGAGAGACAGAGAGAAAGACACAGAGAGAGAGACAGAGAGACAGACAGACAGAGACAGAGACAGAGAGCGACAGAGAGAGAAAGAGACAGAGACAGACAGACAGACAGACAGACAGACAGACAGACAGAGACAGAAAGAGAGACAGAGAGACAGAGACACGGAGAGAGAGAGAGACAGAGACAGAGAGACAGAGACAGGGAGAGAGAGACAGAGAGACAGAGACAGAGAGAGAGAGACAGAGATAGAGAGAGAGACAGAGAGAGAGACAGAGGCAGAGACAGACAGAGAGAGACAGAGACAGAGAGAGGCAGAAACAGGGAGAGAGAGACAGAGAGACAGAGAAAGAGAGACAGAAACAGAGTGAGACAGAGACATAGAGAGAGGGACAGACAGAGAGAGACAGAGAGAGACAGAGACAGAGAGACAGAGACAGAAAGAGAGAGACAGAGAGAGACAGAGAAAGACAGAGACAGAAAGAGACAGAGACACAGAGAGAGACAGAAACAAAGCGAGAGAGAGACAGAGAGAGAGACAGAGAGAGATAGAGACAGAGACAGAGACAGAGACAGCTACAGAGAGAGAGACAGAAAGAGAGACAAAGAGAGAGAGACAGAGAGAGACAGAGACAGAGAGAGAGACAGAGTCAGAGAAAGAGACAGAGAGAGAGAGAGACAGAGCCACAGAGAGAGACAAAGAGAGAGAGCGACAGAGACAGAGACAGAGAGAGTGAGAGAGACAGAGAGAGAGACAGAGACAGAGAGAGACAGAGAGAGACAGAGCCATAGAGAAAGACAAAGACAGAGAGTGAGAGACAGAGACAGAGACAGACAGAGAGAGAGACAGAGAGAGAGACAAATACAGAGAGAGACACACACAGAGACAGAGAGAGAGAGACAGAGACAGAGACAGAGAGAGACAGAGACAGAGAGAGACAGAGACTGAGAAAGAGAGAGACGGAAACAGAGAGAGACAGAGAGAGAGACAGAGACAGAGACAGAGAGAGAGACAGAGAGAGAGAAAGAGAGAGACAAAGACAAAGAGACAGAGACAGAGAGAGACATAGACAGATATAGAAACAGAGACAGAAAGAGAGACAGAGACAGAGAGAGAGAGAGAGAGTCAGAGACAGAGACAGAGAGACAGTGAGAGACAGACAGAGAGAGAGAGACAGAGAGAGAGACAGAGCCACAGATAGAGACAAAGAGAGAGAGAGACAGAGACAGAGATAGAGACAGAGACAGAGACAGAGACAGAGACAGAGACAGAGAGAGACAGAGACAGAGAGACCCAGAGCCAGAGAGAGAGAGACAAAGACAGAGAGAGAGACAGAGACAGAGAGAGAGACAGAGACAGAGAGAGACAAAGAGAGAGACAAAGACAGAGAGAGAGAGACACAGAGACAGAGAGAGAGTCAGAGACAGAGACACAGAGAGAGAGAGAGAGACAGAGACCGAGACAGAGACAGAGAAACACACCGAGAGAGAGACAGAGAGACAGAGAAAGAGACAGAGAGAGAGAGAGACAGAGAGAGAGACAGAGAGAGAGAGAGACAGAGAGAGAGACAGAGAGAGAGATACTTTTAGACTTTATGCTTCATTTGTTTAGGCCAGCGACCCATCACAATTGGGTATATAAATATGACTGGCCACAGCGTTAAGCTGAGCGCAATTTCGTACATCAAACAAAAAGCAATTTCAATCCAGTACAAACGATTTACATTCCTTGGAGTTTACAACAGTTTCTTGTGTTTTCAACGGCAAGAATTATTGGGGTATGAGACACATTTTGATGGCTTTTGATTGACAGTATGTTGAACACAGAAATAAGGGGAGGAAACTGTGGTCCTTAATAAAAAACATCAAAATTTGCTGAACATAAATGTGTGGAAAAAGTAATGACTGCTTAGTATTGTAGCATCCACACACCATTTGACAAGATCCATGTTAAATAAATAACTCCCGGAAAATCTCCACACATAATATTCAGTTTCTGCTTACTGCAAAATCATCTAGAGCATAGGCGTGCAACTGCTGCCAACATAATATACACAGAATGTGTGTGCACATGTGTGTGTGTGTATGTGTGTGTGTGTGAATGTGTCTCTGTGTGTGTGTGTGTGTGTGTGTGTGTGTGTGTGTGTGTGTGTGTGTGTGTGTGTGTAAGAGAGAAAGAGACAAAGACAAACACTGAGAGAGAGAGAGAGAAAGAGAGAGTGAGAGAGAGAGAGAGACAGAGAGAGAGACAGAGAGAGACAGAGAGAAAGAGACAGAGACAGAGAGACAGAGAGAGACAGAGAGAGAAAGAGTACTATTTGCCCAAGACACTACTGGTTTGGCCTCCTTTTTATCAATGACGCTAAAGACGAGGAAATGTTATATTGCGATTTATGAAATGTAATTGGAACTCAAACCACAATACGGTGTACCCCGTCATCAATGGGCCACTTGAATCTTTGCTGACATTCTCCAATACACAGGGAGGAATAAACGCGAACAGTCAGGTACCAGCAGACCTCCACTCTCTGGGGAGTTATCCAATCCGATACTGGCTTAAGACCACATCAAGGTTTACTTGTTACACAGAATGCCTTCAGCTCCCTCACAGGTACCCGATTTTACTCCTGTGTGAGGAGAGACAATACGAGATGAATAAACACCTTCCCCGATCATGCAACTTCAAGATCAGTGTAGCATGGAAGACTGCACCTGATGGCCGCAAGAGAGCTTCGTGAAACTCTTTATCCACGGAGTTCCTTCTGAGTCCATGCAGAGTAGGTCTGAGGGTCAGATGGCTATACCGCTCACAGGCACTGGGGAACGTTTGTCCCTGGTTACAACCTGAAGGCACTTTTGAACCATACACATGTTGGTTGATATAATCATGTGAACAGTTGCTACGTTTCCTCACAATGTTAGTTCAGAACATGCGTAGCATATCAAAGGCAAATTGAGTTACTCAGGGTTGATTATAAAACAATCGAACATGATTAGCACCATCGTAAATAAAGTATTGTTAGTAAAACATTATCACTAATCTGTTATGAATCAAATATATGTTTTAAATAATCATTAAGTATGTGCTCCTCATCTGAACAGAAATCAGACAACGCCTATAAAATGCGCATATCCAAAGCTGAATCCCAATTGGGGTTTTTTAAGTACAAGAACAAAAGAGGAAGGGGGTGGGGGGGAGTTATCGGTGGAAATAATGCATACTTCTGACAGAAGCAGAAAAGGCGAACGAGAAGTTCAGTCACTCGAAAGCAGGAAGGCACGGGTAGGAAAACGTGGCAGAATGTAATTAAGGAGGCAAATGGAGAGGATGGGAGGAGGAGAAGCGGGAGGGACGAGGGGAAGGAATGAACTGATTGTCAACCAAGAGGTGGGATCGCTTAATCCATGGGCTACAAAATATGAACCTATATTCCCGGAAGAGAGCAGAAAGGTCGGCCTCTAGATGACCTCTATTGCAACTTCACCGCAACATTGAACCATGGCATTCAACTACCAAAATTGACATCTGACGCGTCCAAGAAGTATATCTTTCTACAGTCACCTTTGGAGATTGTCACATACTGTGAGGTTCTATGGACTTTGTCAACTGAACAAGATCACCGAGGACTTTTTCTTGTACTCCTGCACAGCTATTCATACTGATATACCTCCATCTCCAGGTTGCATTGAGGAAAGATGCTGCCAGGGCGGAGGCCGAAGAAGAGAAAGAGAGGAGCCCGGACGTCTCTGAATTCGCAGAGATTGCCCTGCGATTGCGCTTTCCTGCAGACCATAGTTCCAGAAACAGTGTTTGCCGTGCAGATGAAGTGAGTCTCCACGCTGTGTTGCGGCGCTGGAGTTATACCCAATGACGTGTGCTTGCATGGGCTCTCCTCCGATCTTTGAGCTTTGGCGCACAACCCTCTGTGGCTTTTGCAGTAGATGACTATGATCCCACAGCCGTTTGACCCTTGCATTCCCAGGGCTTGGGTGGTGCAGTCACACTCGTTAGGGGACCTAACTCCTATCTCGAACAGGTA
The DNA here is from genome assembly GCA_034096865.1 of Theodoxus fluviatilis. Taxonomy (NCBI): domain Eukaryota; kingdom Metazoa; phylum Mollusca; class Gastropoda; order Cycloneritida; family Neritidae; genus Theodoxus; species Theodoxus fluviatilis. Next base: position 68,632 of record JAWQFJ010004723.1, on the reverse strand, counting down.
GGAGGTATCCTTAAACGCCACGATGGGCGAAATGCGGACTTTGACGCGCCAGGTGAGAGAGCCGCTGCACAGGACCAGGTTGCCCATCGTGCCCCAGTAGCTCAGCAGTCGGTTGCACCGGGGAGGTTTGCCCTGCAGGTTCCAGGGGCGGGGATGGGGGCAGTGTGAGTGGGGCTTGTCCTTCTGGCTCGTGTTGGACGCAGGGTGGTTGACGAGCTTCCTTTCGATGACGCTGAAGTCTTCAACGTTGATGCACGATGAGCAGAACGCCAGACCTGAAAAGTGCAGCAATGCCAATAGGCTATCCAACAGTGGTCACAAAATGAAAAAAAAACAACCAAAAAACGCTAGGTTCACACCTATTAAAGTCACGTGCAAAGACTCTCCTTATTTAAGTGGCATACAAGTTACACATGCTTAATCAGAAATGGATGCGGAAAGGACACTTTTGCAGCTCACGATTATTATTTTTTATTTGGGATGTGAACATCGTGATTTAGTGCCAATTTGCATTTGCGTTAGCGGCAAGCTCACCTCTGCAACAGTTTCGCACAAGGTTTTGGAAACTACAGTCAATGTCAAATTGCTCTTTCCGTGCAGTGGCTTTATATCTAGCACTGAAAGTTGTAGGATCGGTAGAGGAACAAATGTTTATTTCAACGATGTGCAGTATGGGTGATTTCGCCACTTTATTCTAAAAACGTGATGGAAAGAAAACGACAATTTGACTGTTTTGACAACGTAAGGAAATGTGTTATATTTGTCCACCTTGTTTAGGCAGTTTTCAGGTCCCCGTTTATTTCTAAACATGCTGATAATAAGTTTTTTCTGTACTTTTATGAGATAAGCGGGACAAAGTGTGTAATGTTTACTACCTTTTACAGAATACGCCAACAGTTTGCCTAAAACAGCGGCAAACACACACACACACACACACACACACACACACACACACACACACACACAAACACACACACATACACAGACACACGCACACACACGCACACACACGCACACACACGCACACACACACACACACACACACACACACACACACACACACACACTCGACTTTCTCAACAACAGCACGAAGTAAGAACACGTGAAAAATATTTTCACATTATACAGTAAGATGTGAAATATTGATTCATTTTTAAACATGCTAACTTCAATTGTTTTTCTCAACTCAGATCAGATAGGTCGGATGACATGTTCAAAGTTTGGCAGCGACTACATTTACGGTTTTCGTTGCTGAGTAAACAGTTATTCTGTCGAACATATGCGTACGACCCAGGTTTTTTTAATAGGCCATGAAATCATCGAATAACCATGGAATCAAGAAAGAAAATTAGACACGGAAAGTCACAGAAACCACTACAAAGTCATAAATAGTCGTGGAATTTGAAATAATGGTTGAAACAATCCAAACACTCACTCACCACCACCCCATTCTCCCAAAAAGCTTTGTCAGACCAGGTAAAATTACTGCTTTACAAGTGTGTCTGTTCAGTGCAAGTGTTAAGCCTACATGCTACTACCTCTCTATTGGGATAGCCCCTTGTGGGTTGGAGGTAAGAATTGACCCCACCGCATCTCGCTGCACGACTCGTAAAAGGCAAATACATGTACTAGCAGCTAGAGAAATTGCCATTCCACGTTCTCTTATTCTTACAGCTCTAATGATGTATTGTGATCAATGACATACAAATGCGGATAGACCGTAAAACTCCATCCATCCAAGGTCCTATAAAGGGATATATGGCATCCCAAACTGTCCGATACAGCCATGCGAGTGCACGTGTGAATCACGTAAGGCAGAAACACACACACACACACACACACACGCGAGCGCGCGCTTTCTGTACCCATTATAATCTCTCTCTCTCTCTCTCTCTCTCTCTCTCTCTCTCTCTCTCTCTCTCTCTCTCTCTCTCTGTCTGTCTGTATGTATCTCTCTCTCTCTCTCTTCTCTCTCTCTCTCTCTCTCTCTCTCTCTCTCACTCCTCTATCTGTAAATAGTACTATGAAAGCAATCAAATTCTGGTTGAGACTCATCGATATGCCTTTGGACAGGTTACCCAAACAGGCCTATCTTATGCTGTGGAAATCAAAAACACCAGAAAGATTCAACTGGCCCAACGCTGTAGAAGAATGTTTAAACAAATGTGGCTATATTTTTGTGTGGCAGAGCAGTGGAACCGCCAGCGGGGTAACCTTCCTACGATCTCTCAAACAAAGACTGCTTCTATCAGGAATGGTGTGCCAAACTTTGCACCTGTCAACGATTCTCGATTTACAGGTCCTATGAAGACAAACTTATAGCTGAGAATTATCTCAATGAAATAACCAATAAAAATTCAGGAATGTATTTATCAGATTTAGATTGGGAATAATTGAACTAAATATAGATAAACGACACAATGAAACTGAAAATGAACACTTGGTGTTTCAAAAGCTATAAATATGACGAAATAAGAAATAGGTACATAACAAAATATACTCGAATGACTGTCCATCCAACATTGAAATATATTGTAAATGGCCGTGGTGTATGTAAAACAAGGGACGTAGCTATGTTAATATTTTATGCTCTGGTGCAACGCAACCAGGCGGCAGAAGAAGCTCATAAGCCACAAGCTACTGAATTAGTTCACACTGTACATTATTCTGATACAAAATCTACTTAAAAACCCAGTGCGCGAGTATATGTATGTGTGGAAAAAGGATGATTCAGGTGTGGTAAAAAATACACATCCCAGACAAAGACTAACATTTAAAAATGTAAATTACAGATCAACTGCTGTTTATATTCAAGAGATTTCTAACAATCCCCTATTTCTAATCCACTGAATATGAAGTCAAAACATGTAGGCCCTATAGATCCTTGTATGAGAAAGTTTATGCAGAAAATTTTTACAGATATTTGAGAAGTACGGCTATTCGTTGTGAGACTTGCATTCTATGTACATTCTAACTTGTCCATAACGTGTTTTGAATACATACGAAAATGTAAAATATTTTACACAGTCATGTATATAATTTGAACAACGATGGGTCGTCGGCCGAAATAAAATCAATCAATCAATCGATCAATCCAAACCCATGCCGACCCCATGCCGACCCCATGCCGACCAAGACCGACCGACCGACCGACCAACCGACCAACCGACCAACCGACCGACCGTCCGACCGATCAATCTATCTAATCTCTCTCTCTCTCTCTCTCTCTCTCTCTCTCTCTCTCTCTCTCTCTCTCTCTCTCTCTCTCTCTCCCTCTCCCTCTCCCTCTCTCCAAATTATATGGCTCATGGCGATCTAGGTAGATACCTTCAGTCTGTCTCCTACATCAACAGGGCTGTCAAGTATTGGCTCAGGCTCTCCACAATGCTATCCACTCGACTCCCCCAAACAGGTACATTTTATATTGGAAAACTCCAATGTTGCAAATGATCTTGACTAGGCAGAACTTGTTTTTTAAAACTGCCTCTGCGAGTCCGACCTTTCCTATTATGGCTAAATAAAGAAATTAGTACAGACAAGGTTTTCTTGAAGCAATTAAAACGAAAACTTAACGATTGCTTCTACAAAATATGTCATCATGAATGTACCACGAGAGCTAGATTTCACTGGTACTCATTATTTAAGAATTATTACGGTATAAAGGATGATCTTTTTCATCGTACTATTAAGAAATTCCGTGACTCATTTGTTCGATTCAGCTTTGGAAGAAAACAATTTGCAGAAAAAATGGAGTACCGGCATATGAATAGACAGCACCTGGATACTAAGTGCACAGTTTTAGTCACCGAAAATGAAGAACATTTCCTCCATTACTACCCTGTCTACAGAGAGTTGACGCGAAACAGAGAGCTTAAGAGAACACTTCCATTTTCCTAATGTACATCAACAAAGCGACAGATTCCTTCCGAGCCCACGGGAAGCATGGAGTGCAAATTAAACCAGGTTCTAATGAAATATTTGCTATGCTCTTCGCTGATGAAGGTGAGTAGTGTTCAAGCGCCTAGCAGGCTGCATGTTACATAGCTCACTTTAAGATTAACTGTGGAACCTGAACGCTTAATACAAATATTGCTAACGCAAAGTCAAACACTTGAAATTGAAGTTCACCGTGTTCGTTTGGTAGGCCGTTCTGCTAGCTTTTCAAAAGTCTGAATGTTTCCAAATATACGGCTGCAGTGGTGCTGATCAACGATAAAAATGTCCAGAAAAAACTCTTAAAAAGGTAAACTAAATCCAGTCCTAGGCTGAAAAAGTAACACAAATTAAAAACCCTTCCACAAGCTGAAGAAATCAATAACATCTTCTTGTAATTTGTCCCTTGTGAGTTCAAAATCGGGTGACGGTCTTCTAGCCACCTCGGTCTTTTTCGCTCACGTTGCGGGCGCGTCGGCGTTTTTGGGTAGTCGGGTTGGTGCACCGTGTCATCATCGAGCAATGATGTGTTCTCGGTCGCCGTCGCAGCCGCCGGGTGTGTAGCCACTGATGTCGTCGCCGGACGAGCATTTGGGGTGGTTGTTGGGGGTCTTTGTGAGTGTTAGTGGGTGGCTCACGTTCACGCTCCGGTGTGCTGCGAATGCTGGTTGGACTTAGGTGTACGCGGTTTTTCTGGTATACGCCCCCGTTGTTTTCAATCATGTACGAGCGTTCATCGTCTCGGTTGTGCACTACCCCTGTTTTCCACTGCTGCCCAGGAACGTGCTGGAAGAAAACTGGCTGTCCAGCACTCAGAGGAATCAAGTCTCTCGCTCGCTGATCGTATGATCGCCTCACCGTCTCCTGCCGGTTACGTCGTTTCTTCATGGCCTTCTGAGCCTGCCTCTGCCTCACAGACTTGGTTTTGATCGTTGGCAGCCTGCTTTTGGTGTGGCGGCCAAGCATCATCCTCGTCGGACTGACGCCAGTGTCTTGCCGAGGAGTGTTGCAAAGCTCGAGCAGAGCCTCGTATACTGGTTGGCGTCTTCCTCCAGATACTTGTGCATCATGTGCTTCACGGTCATCACCGCTGCCTCCGCTTTACCATTGGACTGGTGGTGACCTGGGGAGGACATGGTGTGGATGATGCCCCACTCATCTGTCATGCGTCTGAACTCGGCAGAGGTGTATTGAGGTCCTTGGTCAGAGACGATCTCCGCCGGCTCTCTGTAACGAGCAAAATGTCCCTGTATCTTAGCTATGACGTCTTTGGCTGTGGTGCTCTTGAGGAAGTCGACCTCAATGAAGTGCGAGAAGTAGTCCACGGTCATCAGGTAATGCCGTCCGTGAACTTCAAACAGATCAGTCCCGATCTTCACCCAAGGAGCTCCGCCGTCGTCATGCTGCTTCAGTGTCTCTTTCTGGTTGCACGGTTTCAGTTGTCGCACTTGTCGGCCATCTGTTTTATGTCCTGCTCCATCCCCAGCCAGTACATCAGTTCACGTGCTCTTCGCAGCATGCTGTCGTAGCCCAAATGAGCAGCATGTAGTATCTTGGTCATTTCGGCTCTCAGCGAGAGCGGAACGAGAATCCGCCCACCCTTCAGGATGATCCCGTCCTGCTGACTCAGTGTCTCACGGACGTCAAAATACATTCAAATGTTCTCTGGGACGTCACTCTTCTCCGGGTACCCTTTATCGATGACCTGCAGGAGAGTCTGTAGCCACTAGTCTTTCTCAGTCGCTTCTCGGGTCTCTTCTCTGGTCTTGTCGGTGATGTCCGCCAGCGCGCTCACAGCCAGAACGCAGATGTCGTCACCCGGATCTGGAGATTGGCCCGGCTCAGCGTGTCGGCGAGGAACAGTTGAGTACAGTACACGTACTGGAACGTGACGCTGTATCTGTGCAGCCTCATCATCAGTGCTTGGATGCGTCGCGATGCCTGGCTCAGTGGTTTCCCCAGAATGGCTGCCAGAGGTTTGTGATCGTTCTGGACTCAAACCGGTTGCCCGTATTTGTACTGATCAAAACACTCCAGTCCAAACACAAGGGCCAAGGTCTCTTTTTCAGCATCACCAGTTTGTATTGTTACATATGCAGATTATTTCCTTTGAATACAAAACTTAGACTAAGTGGCATGATGCTTGTAATTAACATACATTTATAAAATAGAATAATATGTTTCCATAGATTTGCCACGTTACGTGCTTTTATTTATTGTTTTGCAATGATTTGTCCTATTCATCATATCGCTTACCATTAGGAAAACACTATTATGAATGTAGGTAACTAAAGGCTTGTTCAGGAGTACAAAGCGCTGCATGAGCGATTCATGTTGGCAATTGAGCGCTCTTTGGCTCTCGTGAACACCTACAGATGTAGTGCAGCGCTTCAGTTGTTAAAGGTAGGTAAATCTTCTGCGCCCCATGTTGTGTTGCTAGACGCTAAGAAAGTGTTTTCTTTGCCACAGACATCGTTTATGCACGTTTAATTGTATTCTGCATGAATAGAGTACACTACTGTGTCATCCTTACTTGCCATTACTCGCGCATACAGAGCGCTTGGGGCAAATAAAGCCCGTTCGAGTTCCCAAAGGATGTTTCTGAGGGTTCTTTTATGCATCGACGGCCAGTGCGGGATCGAAGACGCCATTTAGAAAATCGTGTAAATCACCTCGGATGCGTGCTTTTCTGTGATGCACAGCTGAGTGAATCACGCCCCAAAATTGCTGTTCAGGAGTGAAACACGTGCAGCGCTGTTCAGCGCTTCGCAGCGCTGCGCCTCCTGAAGAAGCCTTTTGCACGAGATAAATACTCTTCCAATTAATACCATTGTATTCAACAACAAAAAATTTGGTTGTACACCAGGGGCGTGTTCAAGTCTCTCTTCGAAGGCATTCTCCGAGCTACGTTTCACCTACAACGTCGGTCAGGCTTCTCAGTCTAATCGTTTAAGACCGAGTGTAGTTAAATGCACCTCAGTTTTTATAAGGCTTCACGGTGTGAGAAGTAAAATAGAAAATACCACTCATTTTCTTTGAAGCTCCGGTGAATTTCCTAAGGGATGAATAAAGGTTTTCTGTCTTTCTGTCTGTCTGTCTTTCTGTCCTTCTGTGTGTCAGTGTGTCTGTGTGTCTGTCTGTCTGTCTGTCTGTCTGTCTGTGTGTCTGTCTGTCTGTGTGTCTGTGTGTGTGTCTGTCTGTGTGTGTGTGTGTGTCTGTCTGTGTGTGTGTCTGTCTGTGTGTCTGTGTGTCTGTCTGTCTGTCTGTCTGTCTGTCTGTCTGTCTGTCTGTGTGTCTGTATGTCTGTCTGTCTGCCTGTGTGTCTGTCTGTCTGTCTGTCTGTCTGTCTGTCTGTCTGTCTGTCTGTCTGTCTGTCTGTCTGTCTGTCTGTCTGTCTGTCTGTCTGTCTGTCTGTCTGTCTGTCTGTCTGTCTGTATGTATGTCTGTCTGTCTGTCTGTCTGTCTGTGTGTCTGTCTGTCTGTCTGTGTGTCTGTCTGTCTGTCTGTCTGTCTGTCTGTCTGTCTGTCTGTCTGTCTGTCTGTCTGTCTGTCTGTCTGTCTGTCTGTCTGTCTGTCTGTGTGTCTGTGTGTCTGTCTGTGTGTCTGTCTGTCTGTCTGTCTGTCTCTCAGTCTGTCTGTGTGTCTGTCTGTGTGTCTGTGTGTCTGTCTGTCTGTTTTTGTGTCTGTCTGCCTGTCTGTCTGTCTGTCTGTCTGTCTGTCTGTCTGTCTGTCTGTCTGTCTGTCTGTCTGTCTGTCTGTCTGTGTGTCTGTCTGTGTGTCTGTCTGTGTGTCTGTCTGTGTGTTGGTCTGTCTGTCTTTGTTTCTGTCTGCCTGTCTGCCTGCCTGTCTGTCTGTCTGTCTGTCTGTCTGTCTGTCTGTCTGTCTGTCTGTCTGTCTGTCTGTCTGTCTGTCTGTCTGTCTTTTTTTTTCATTTTCCTGATGCCACGGCTTTGATTTTTGTTGTCTTCATTAAAAATATAACGCACAGGTATGTGAACTGCGATGAAAGCGTTTGACACATTTAAATATCAAAACACTAACGGCGAATTAACACAGAATCATTTATGTCTGGAAAGTGAAATGTTATAATTCAAAAACAATGTCTCCTGTATTTTTCATAAATGAGCATATCAAAATAAATAGAGGCTGTGCATCAGAAGCATACACCTATATACCATCTGAAAGTGGACTGGGACTGACTAGGGAGGGCAAGTGATTTTATTTCAAACACAAAGATGTTCAATAATTTTTTCTAAGACAGACAAGCAAGCAGACTAATACGTACAAATGCAAGCACACCCCTCTGCCAGAATGGACCCCGTCTACTATTCTGTTCACGCAGTCGGAACTCCTCACAGTTATAAATAGTCTTCCTTGGAGGAAAACCCCAGGAGCGGACGGCGTCACGTATGAGACAGTCAAACAGCAGAAGATGAAACTCGCTCCAGTTTTAACTGCCATCGCAAATGCATGCCTGCTAAATAGAAGAGTCCCTGATGACTGGAAGCATGATGTCATTACACCCATCCCCAAAAAGAGTGGCAGCTCCTCTTCAGTGGATGACTGGCGACCAATTTCCCTCCTACTGACGTCATACAAGCTGCTCGTGAACCGCCATATGCCTTGGATTGTCGATACTAACAGATTGTCCAAGCGTCAGAAGGGAGCGATGCCACGGAATGGTCTTCAGGAGAATGTATTTTGCTTGCAAAGCAGCAAAAGCAATCTTTTCCACTCATCTTCCTCCCTCACTGTAGCTTTCTTTGACATCAAGGACGTCTTTGAAAGCATCGGCCATCAATTCATGATCAGAGAGCTGGTCGCCGCTGGATACCCTCAGGCGTTCATCGACATCACAACTGATATCTACAGAAAGTCTACCTTCCAGGTGAAATCAGGAGGAAAACTCACGAGACCCATACAGCGAGGGAAGGGCATTATCCAGGGGTGCCCTTGGAGCGTCATTATCTTCCAGCAAGGAATAGACAAGTGGCTCCGCTGGATAGAGCATCCATACCCTGACTTGTGCATCCCAAATCCGGTGCAGGGCTATGTGGACGATATTTGTGTCACAAGCACTGACATACAACAAATGAAAGAAGCAGTAAGAAAAACTGAGGAGTTCATGCAAGCAGCAGGAATGCAAGTAAAACATCAGAAATGCGCAGTTCTCCATGGAAGAAGAACGGGGAACAACTGGAACAAGAAAGACAAGACCAGTGATGCACAACTCCTCATTCAAGGATCCTCACTCCCACTGTACTCCAAAGATCAGCCGTACTGTTATCTCGGCTATGACATCAACCTGAGCAACACCGCAGCAACATCGCAAGCAGAAAGAGTAGCAGAGGAGTTCAAGAATACCCTGAAGAAAATCGACGCATCCCCCCTGCCAGTGACAGCGAAGCTTCAGGCGGTAAACATCATGGGATCTTCTAGACTGAACTTTTATTTCTCAAATCTCACTTTCACAGTGAAGTGCCTGGACGAACTGGAGAACGAAATTGTCAGAAATGTGAGGAAATGGCTCCAGCTGAACAATTCATCCAATCGAGACTTCATGTTCTGTCCCAGGGGAGAAGGCGGACTCGGTCTGATAAACCCTCACGCCATCTACAACGCGACGCGGTTGTCCTTCACCTTGTCCGTGTTGAATAGTGATGATAGGCAGGTGCGAGAAACGGCCCGAACGTCACTCAAGCTACATATGGATAAGCGCAAAGTGCCGCAAGCGTCGCCAGACGAAGAAAATGCGTTCGCAGGTTTTCGCACCAACGCTGCAGGAAAAATCCAGAAGAATAGCAGAGTAAACTGGGCGAAATCAGATTGGGTGCACGTGAACGAAATCTGCATGCGCGAGAAAGCACGTCTTCTAAAAGACTCCGAAGATCGCTTCGCGTTACACGTGGAAGTAGATGAGGATGTCAGTGTGATGACCCGTGACAGACAGAGTGCCTCCACTATCATCAAGCGCAAGCACCTGGCCGAGCACGCTGAGGCATGGGGAGAGAAGCACTCCCAGGGCAGAATCCAAAGAGAGGCAACCGCAGCAGACCACAAGCTGTCGTCCGCTTTCCTGCTGAACACGAAACTGAAGGACAGTGTCGTGCGCTTTGTCGTGAGGGGTAGGCTGCAACTCCTCCAGTGCAACAGTCTTCTTGCGACCTACTACCCCCAGTTGTATTCTAGGTCCTGTGCACTGTGCAATCATCCAAGCGACACAGCGTCTCACATTTTGAATGGATGCACGAAATACCAGAAGCTGTACCAAGCGAGGCACAACCGAATCGTAGAACTCATTTGTAAGAACTTGCCTCAGACAGATTCGTGCATCGTGCTCAAGGACAGCGTGGTATCTCCGCAGCTGTTCCACGGCAATATCCCCTTTGTGTCCACAACAACAAGACCAGACATCACGCTTATTCGAGAAGAAAATCACGAAGTGCTGCTTGCAGAGATAGCCGTTCCTTTTGACGCTCACATCGACACTTGTTATAACAAGAAGTTCGAAAAATACATCCATTTGTGTCAGGAAATCACCACACTGGGCTATCGTTGCCGAGTAATCGTGATCGTGGTCGGCAGCCTGGGCACTGTCCACCAGCGGGTGGTGCCAGGCCTGCAACTGCTGGGAATCCCGCGCTATTCGTCGAAGTGGCTGGCGCGATACCTCAGCATCAGCGCGATCCTGGGATCGCTTTCTGTGTGGCAGAAAAGGTGCTGTGAACTGAAAAGAAAAACTCCCCACGCCCATGACTCTCTGGCATTCGAGAATGACTCATGATCAAATCCGCGCGCGTTCATTGTAACTTCGCGTTATCCCGCGGTGCCGTAACACAGCAGTTTTAAACAACTGTCCATTGGTCTTCCTGTTGGGTCAAAACCTGCTCTTGTATTGCAAGATGTGATGTCGGAAAAATCGTGCTACTTCAGGATAGCAAATATTGTATGCATAATATTTGTCACAAATTCCTGAATAAAACTGGTTTATATATATATGTATGTATGTATGTATGTATGTATGGATGGATGTGTGTGTGTGTGTGTGTATGTATGTATGTATGTATGTATGTATGTATGTATGTATGTATGTATGTATGTATGTATGTATGTATGTATGTATGTATGTATGTATGTATGTATGTATGTATGTATGTATGTATGTATGTATGTATGTATGTATGTATGTATGTATGTATGTATGTATGTATGTATGTATGTATGTATGAATGTATGTATGGTATGTATGTATGTATGTATGTATGTATGTATGTCTAGGTCAGTGGTGACCGAGTTCTGCCAAGTATTTCAGAACCAAAGGGTGTCCCTGGACGGTAATGACTTGGATACGAGCAAGCGAGACCTGTGTTTCATCGATCACAGTAGATCAATGGCTGTTTTCATTGAAGTGTCCAATCCGTTTGATGCATTCATCGACACCTGTTATGACCACAAATTCCGCAAGTATGTACCACTATGCACCCAGCTGAGTAAGGCAGGTTTCTCCAGCAAACTCATCGTGCTCGTGATAGGTTCCCTCGGTACTGTTCACCACCGCGTGGTATCAGGTCTACAACTGCTAGGCTTGTCCAGACGTACCGGCAAAAGCTTAGCAAAATATCTCAGTGTATCCAAAGATTATAGGTTACCTATAATCTTTGGTGTATCAGTGATGATCGGGTCCCGACGAGTCTGGGCAAGAAGAGGTCACCTGATGAACCGATGTGAACGTTAAAACCAAACAGAGGTAACCCTTCTGAAGCCCAGTAAATCCCAGCAGCTGTGGTGGAACAAGCAGTTCTGCCATGACAGTCAGTACAGATTAATTGTGTAACGGAATCGGTTGGAAATACCGGTATAGAAGGGAGGAGGGGAGTACCGTGAAGGAACAATGTACAAGGGGTGGATGCGGGGGAGAAGCTGCAGAGGAAAGAACTGAACGTGCTTTTGCCAAACTGTGAGATTTAGAGTACGGAAAACAGAGAGAAAAAAGGGGGTAGTTAAGCAAAGCATGAAGAAGGGATGAATGGCGGCCAATAAATAGAAAGGCTGGGAAATAAAAGGAGAGAGAGAGAGAGAGAGAGAGAGAGAGAGAGAGAGAGAGAGAGAGAGAGAGAGAGAGAATGTGTACGTCATACGAAAGATATTTGAAACAAAACAAAATGCAAACATTAATGAGCGCTTTTGCGCGGGTAAAGGGAAGCAACTCGCCGCTAGGGGGCGCCGTCGAGTCGCGTCAACCTTCTCTGTCAGTGAATCTCTGTTCCGTACTGTAACTTTCATTCCGGCGAACCTCTTTGAACCTTATACATATACACACACACGCACGCACACACACACACACACACACACACACACACACACACACACACACACATACACACACACACACACACGCGAACACACGAATACAACGAAGGAAGAACGGTTGGATGGACAGATGAACGGAGTAACAGCGTCGTGTGATCTTCCATCGATGACAGCAGGCTGTGAATCACCAAACAAAACTCAGACAACTGCTGATCAATAGCAGACATCGCGGACAAAATCTTTAATTGTGGGTCGCATTCCAAATGTAATTATTGATCTATATATTTTTCGGTGATAGTTAATGTGTTATAAATTACCGAAGTGGTGGAAAATGGCAGGATTTTGTTCAGTTGCTTGTTCAAGTTGTTGGCAATTTCGTTAAATACTAATCTAATGTAGGTATGTCACAATGATTTTTTTAATACTTTTTTTTTTTTTTGGGGGGGGTGGCCAGAACTCCGTTGTTTTTTGCTCAATTATCTCACAACTTGACAGGTGGGCTTCTTATATCATGCAGATGATCTAACCAAGTGTTAACAGACGGAAAAATAGTCGTCGGGGCGAAAATGTTTGTGACAGACGATGCTGCGCGAACCGGGCACCCATTCCGCCGTTTTATTCTTTCCCCAGTGGCGTTTCACGGCGTGAATCCATTTCTTTCTGACAAGGGGATCCTCTGGGAACTTATGACCGCCAGGTCTGTTGCAGTTAACCACGCAACATTTGTTCACCATCGTCAAATCATTTCTCCTCACCAACCAAAACAACACTGTCAGCCTTTGCTGCTAGCGAGTCAGTGACGCGACTCGCAAGCGCACCCTATCGGCAGACAATTCCCGCGCAAAAGCGCTCATTTAAAAACATCACTACCAGAAAACAACTAAACAGTCCTTCACGATTGGGTTGAGAGTGCAGGTGCTAGTAATAGTCTCATAACTCCTTTGACACATCAGGGTAGTAATGTTCACACGGTTAATACATTTGTGATGAATCTGCAACCTGATTTCAGGAGTCATTTGTCTTGAATTAAAAATGATAAAAATGAATGTGCCATCTTTAACGCATGAAATGAAATGCACGTAAAACGTCTATTAGTAAGAGAAAAGTGGTCGCAAAGGCGTATTAGTGACATTCGTGAGCAGTGCCAATATCAATGTAGGAGATTACTGGCTTTGAGAAGAACTGGTTAAACATCCGAGCGTACACATGTAATGCATATTGGAAAATTGTATGTTTCCTATTTTGGCAATAAAGTGATTTGATATGTATGTATGTATGTATGTATGTATGTATGTATGTATGTATGTATGTATGTATGTATGTATGTATGTATGTATGTATGTATGTATGTATGTATGTATGTATGTATGTATGTATGCATGAACATCT
>JAWQFJ010004723.1:30000-47500 GCA_034096865.1 Theodoxus fluviatilis | reverse complement strand
CCATAAGGCTTGCCGATTGACGGTGTCGAACGCTTTCTTAAAATCAACAAAGACAGCATAAACTTTTTGTGCTTCTGCAAGTAGCGTTGTACAATAGTATGCATAACAAATATATTATCCATAGTTGAGTAACATTTCCGAAAACCTGCCTGTCCTTCACCGATTATCCCATTGTCATCTGCCCACATCTGTAATCGTTTATTCAATACGTGCATGAACACTTTACTGAGATGGCTTGTCAAAGAAATGCCTCTGTAGTTATCAGGATCATTCACAGCACCTGATTTGAGTAGAGGAACAATAACAGAATATGCCCACTGAAAAGGAAAATCAGAATGTTTGAACATATAATTAAATAGTTTCTGTGGATATGGTAAAAGCTCTTTTTATGCGCACCTTAGCATTTCAGCCAGAATATAGACAGGTAAACAGAGAGAGAGAGACACAGAGACAGAGACACACAGATACAGAGACACACAGACAGGCAGGCAGGCAGGCAAGCAGAGAAAGAGAGACACACAGAGAGACACAGAGAGAGAGACAGAGAGAGAGATACAGAGAGAGAGAGAGAGAGAGAGAGAGAGAGAGACAGACAGACAGACAGACAGAGAGACAGAGAGAGAGACAGACAGACAGACAGAGAGACAGACAGAGAGAGACAGACAGACAGACAGAGAGAGAGAGACAGACAGACAGACAGACAGACAGACAGACAGAGAGAGAGAGAGAGATAGATAGAGAGAGAGAGAGAGAGAGAGAGAGAGAGTGAGAGAGAGAGTGAGAGAGTGAGTGAGAGTGAGAGAGAGAGAGAGTGAGAGTGAGAGTGAGAGCGAGAGACTGACACTTTGACACTTTATTTGTCGAGGCCATAGGCCCATGTACAAGGGGTGAATCAGTGACAAAAGCAACATGCAAGCGAATTTACAAACAAATGGACACTTAGTCTGAAACCATATCAGCAAATTACATCCCAATTATGGCAATGCCAGAACAGAAACTTAAGTAAACAGGATTGTAACAGAAAACCAAAACTCCTTCCTAAGGCAAACTCCGTCCACGATACATGTTATACAATCTCACACTTGTTACTTTATTCCTGCATGTATGAAAGGCGGAAACTTATAGAGGGGAAATATCCTGACCAACAACAGAGGCGACTTCCTCCTTCTGCCCTCCAAGTCTGTATAACTCTTCAATAAATGTGTTTCTACTGACACAATATTTGTCAAAATTCTAGGCCCTAAATATCAAAGAATGGGAAGATCAGAGATAGGGGACAGTAAGAATTATGTCACAAAATTTTCATAAAACAAATCAGCCTAGCATGATCAACGATAACAACAAAACAAAGCAATTTAATCGGGAGGAATAGACATCTTGACCAATTTCAAACTCATATGGTGCCACCTTCACGCAAAAATCCCATGTATACAGAAAGTCACACGCGTTAGAATCTAAGCAAAAAGGGTTGATTTTCTGTCAGTGTGACCTTTAATGGTTACACATTTTTAAGGATGTAATTTTGCAATCAGATTCGGACTAGAAAAACGAACTAGTACAGTAACTGTCATCATTCATCATTATGAGCACAAACTGGAATGTAAAGGTAATATTAACAAATACCTCTCATGACTCATTAGAGAGTTCATTGTACTTTGACCCGGCTGTTAGAAGTTCGGTTTTCTACGGAAGACATGATCTGGGTGGGAAACGGAGGCGAAGCAGTTTGTGCAGTAGATGCGGTCGAGGCATACACGACAGGCAAAGCTGAGCAACAGTCGCACCACGCACCGAACAACTTCTCACCTGACATGTACTGCAAATTCTTGGTTATGTCCGATGGGTTTGCGCTCTCACGGTACATAGGACCATCAAACGCACACTGAGAGCCTACTTCTGGATTTGTCACTGACTGTTGGTCACATTCTGTCTGTCTGTCAGATCCTGCTGGGCTTGGGCTCTTGCTGGTTTCAAACTGTCGTACTCGACTTCGATGAGCAAGGGACGATATCTCGTCATCATCTCTGTGCATCATCTGGCTCAAATCCAGCACAGTAGGGGACTCGCAGCACGATTCACTTGCGGCTTGACCTTGCATGCATCCAGGTGACGCTGAATCCGCACGTGCTTCGAGGTTCACGGGTCCTTGCTTGGACGGTGTCGATTCACATGGCGGGAGTGGAAGCTGACTCTTGTTCGTGGAATCATTTTCCGAGCTTTCAATGATGTCACTTGCTTCAGGAATGAGCTTACGCTTTGCTCTCCAGTTCTTTGAACGCAAGTTGTCTCTTGCGCGCTTTGACGGCGATTTATGAGGTTTGGAGGGCATTTGTCGAGGTGAAGGATTCACTGGAGTGGATGGACTCGTCCATTTCAAAGTGATGACAATATCACCGGAATGACACGAGTCAACACACCACTTTTTCAAACAGTGAGTGTTCAAAAGGTCTCTCACCACATTCTGTAGCACACTAGGGAGGTTGTCGCCAAACATCGTTGTTCACTGTGCGGTACGAACCAAGGCACACGGATTTCTTATAAGACGATGCTGCAGACACGTCCGCCTTCACTGGTGACTGAGAAGAGAGAGAGAGAGAGAGAGAGAGAGAGAGAGAGAGAGAGAGAGAGAGAGAGAGTTTCTCATTGCAAGCTTGCATTGTGCAGGCTGCGGAGATATAATCAGTAAACTCGGTGCTTAAATAGCGGACACAACTCGACGTCAGTGTTTTGACATTTGTCTCGCACAAAAGTGCCATAGCATTTGCCATTAACGTGGGGCTTAAGTAGAGGACGCTAATGCTTTCGTGCTCCGCCCTTTTTTTCTCAGGTTCGCTTGCAAACCGCTCATTTCAAGAATTAGGGACACACATACAAATAATTCGTAACCAAACAACAGTATTGTACTGTGCGAAATACGTGACCGGCCAAATTAGTAGCTGAAAGTGATGTACTATATGATATGTTCCTCTTTTAATACACTTTTAAGATCCATGCACCATGTACAGTTAATAGATCTTGCTGAGTAGCCAGTGAAGCCAGTCCTCACTGAGATATATAAACATGGGAACGACATGACGAGAGAGACAAACGCAAAGTTAGAGAGCAACAGCCACACTAAGCCAATGAGACTGTCATTGTCAATTAATATAAATAAATTTAATGTGCATGCTCGTTTCTTCCACGAAAGATGTGAAGGAAACATGTAAACTCCATTTCTATACATCTCTGCCCGTGCAGCCTTACTGCGCCTTCACCCCAAGCCATGACCATTCTAAATGTTGGGCTACAATGCGGAGCGTTTACAGCGCTTAACCAGTGGTCATATCTGTTGCGTCAAGCGGGTGCTGGGTTCGAGGCTGCGCAAATCCCATATTTGCATCCTTGAATGAGATGACTAACTTGCATTATTGCTCCACACCCAAGAGTAAATTGTTTACGTGTGGGGGCTGAGCTGGAAAATTGTGAAATGATTACTTTGGCGCGCTCATCCGCAGCATGGTTGTGATAACAAGAGTAGCCCGATGACCCCACAAATGGGGGAAAAGTCTCAATATCAAAGTAGGCTACCGCTGTCTTCTGAAATGACAAAGAAATCACGATTGGTACCTGAAATTGGACAACCTCGCTGAGCTGAGCCAGCAGCTGCTCGTAGCGGGCCTTAGGTAGCCGATCCCGGACTTTCAGCACTTTGCTGCGAAAGGCCTCCGCACGACCTCTGTTCATAGCGTCCACAAGGATAGCAGAACTCCGGATGGTGTCGAGGCACTCCCGCCGCCAGTTCAACTCCTTCAGAAACTCGTGCGCCTCGAGCCGCGCATGCGCCTCGAGCCGCGCATGCGCCAGCGTCGCGTAGTCGTGCTGCGACCCCTGGTGATCATCCTGGCACTCGGGGCAGACGGCGCTGCAGCATGTCCAGCAGAACCCGGATGTTGGGGTTGTGTTGTGACAGAACGCCACCTGTAGGGTGAAAATTGTTTTGAACACGTGTTGCTCCAAATAATTCACGCATCGTGCATGCATGTGACCAAGCGTGCGTGACTCTGTGCGTGCGTTTGTTTGTGGGTCAAAGATACATACATAAAACTCTCCGAACCTCTCCAGTTAAGTTATTTAAATAAAAACCGCTGGCGCTGAACCTCCAGGTTTTGGAGAAGAAAAAAAGAAGATCGGGTTCGAACCCGCAGCCTCCGAGAAAAGAGGAGGAAAAAACGCACACACACACAAACACAAAAAACCAGGTGGGTTCGAACCCACAACCCCTCGAAACAAAGTTTCAGTGCAGAATCGAACCTGGTCATGCATGACCAAGAGCCCAATGCTCTACCAACTGTGCCATTGTAAACTTGTAGGTATGTGAAGCATTTATAACGACCTTGTCATAAACCCTCGTGGTTCGTATTTTGCACTGTAAATTGTAGAAAAATGGATGATAGCATGAACTGTTTGGTATTTCATACGGATCTAACCCATCAACGTCAATATTCTTTTCGTAGTATCGCATTTTGGCGCCTGCTGGTAGAGGTTCAACATATATCGAAGCGTTTTGCTGAAGTAGGAAAGATAACTCGGTTTGACTCGATGTCATTACGCTGAAATGGTCGTTGTCCCCAACATTTCCGGGTCAGGGATTGATTAAATCATCATATTTTTGTGACACTGAGACCAGACCATCAAAACAATTAGCACTAGGCCTTGAATCAAATCGTCGTACGAGATCTTACGTTGACTGCAAATGTACAACAGTGCCGCGTGATTGTGTCGACATTCAGTTAGTTCGCTGGGCCCGTATTCACAACGGCGATTTATCTTTTTAACACTCGATTTATCCCCTATCCCCGCGTTATCTTGATCGGTTAGATAAGGTACGCTCGTCAGAGGACCTAGGTTGCGCTTTGCTATATATACTGCTTTCTTTGTCGTCTCTTCGATTCTCTTAGATCGTAGATGACGTCATGAGATTACGTCAAAGCGGAACAGGCAGTTGGAATCGTCTGAGTTTAGAGACAAGGGTAGTGAATTAGGCAGTACAGTAGTCGCCGCTTATTAAAAACACATTGGGACCGAACAAAAGTGTTTTTAATAAGCGGCGTTTTTATTAACCGTTTGCTTGTTGAACATGTCCATCAGTAACGAAGTAAATCCGGACCTTACCAACTGTATTTAAAAAGCGGCTGTTTTTATTAACCGCGTGTTTTATAAGCGGCGACTACTGTATTGCCTTTCTTACTTACATTCAGCCCTTGAGGCAAAATATTCAAATGTGGTAAGAGAGAGAGAGAGAGAGAGAGAGAGAGAGAGAGAGAGAGAGAGAGAGAGAGAGAGACAGAGAGAGAGAGACAGAGACAGAGAGAGAGAGACAGAGAGAGAGAGACAGAGACAGAGAGAGAGAGACAGAGAGAGAGACAGAGACAGAGAGAGAGACAGAGAGAGAGAGACAGAGACAGAGAGAGAGACAGAGAGAGACAGAGAGAGAGACAGAGAGAGAGAGACAGAGAGAGAGACAGAGAGAGAGACAGAGAGAGTGAGAGAGAGGGGGGGGGGGAGGGGAGCTGGGAAAAGGGGAGGAAGGGAAGAGAGAATGAGAGTAAGAGGGTGGGGGAGAGAGAGAGAGAGAGAGAGAGAGAGAGAGAGAGAGAGAGAGAGAGAGACAGAGAGAGAGAGAGAGAGACAGAGAGAGACAGAGAGAGAGACAGAGAGAGAGTGAGAGTAGCCATAAGTACTGATCAAAAGATCAGATAAAGGCCTTGCGGCCTAAGACATCTGAGGACATATCTATCTAAATCATTCTCTGTCCTCGCAAATGACGTCACGAATTCTATTCTATTCTATTCTATTCACCCTGCTTCAAAAATCTCCTCGCAAATGACGTCACGTTTATTCGACGTCAAATGATGACCTCACAGATTTTGCAAAATGGAGTCTGTTGAATTGTTTTCATTGAAACACCAAAATGTAAAAAAGTCACTTTCTTTTCAAACCTCGATTCTGAAAATTTGATAATATTGAATCGGACCTAACTTCCAGTCAGTGTGCAAAATCTCAAGGAAATCCGTCCAGTAGTTTTTGAGATATAAGCCGTGGAGACGGGACAGACAGACACACACACACACACACACACACACACACACAGACAGATAAAGTCTGTAGGACCTCCAGTAAACCTGGAGGGATAAACCCAGAATCTTCCCTTCCCAGGGACAGATCGATCCACGGCACTGCGCCTTGCACATCGTCCAACCCCAAAGCATGCTCGCCCATCTCCGCCTGTCTAAAAAGACAATGACAATAGTATACTGGTTGCAACCCTGTGTCGTAAATCGGTCCACGCGTGTTATTCTGTTTGTGTGTGAATGGTACTTGGTGAACATTTACGATGCACCTACCCCTCTGTATGACTGCAATAGTTTTGGTTCAACGTCTACGACGTGCCAAAGCAAAAACAAAAAGTATTTACAGGAATTTCCCTTCCTTTTGCAACTTATCTACAATATATCTCCAGAGAAGTGTTTATGAACGGAGGCCTGGGAGCCATGTCGGAATTTACGCCGTCGAAAGCTTGTCATGCAATGTTTTTAAAGTTATCTCATGACCCTATCAACCTTTCGTTTAACTGGTTTCTTTTTTCAGCCACGATTTCTGCAGTTTTGTGAGATAGAACCCAAGTGTACCTCTTCTTTGAGGATTCGAGAAGTTAAGGACCTCACCGAAGCTAATTTTTAAATAGAAAACTTTAATGTTAACTCATTTCGTCCCCATGGTTTTAGGTAAGATTTCTATTGTTTTAATAAAAAAATTACCGAGCCATATATTTTTAAAAAGATATTCCATAAACTTTTGTCTAATTAGGGTAATTATTTGCATTCACATACATAGAATTTTTAAAGTCTTCATTCTTCATTCAAGAGTACAAAGCTTACATAACATACATAATCATTAACATAGTGGTGGTGGGTGGTTGGGGGGGAGGGGAGGGGGGGAGGGGGGGTGGAGGGGAGGAAGGGAGGGGAGGGGGGAAGGGAGGAGGGAGAAGAGGGGAGGGATGAGGGAATGTAGAAAGAAGAGTCTTTTCCCTTGACATTCCGATCTTTACAGTGGAAGGAAGGGCGACCATCTCTTCAAATGTATGTGCAATTTGTCGTTTCGATACGCTATTCTTTTTTCTATGTCTTCTGTTGCTTGTAGGACTTTTCTAAAAGCATCTATACTAATTTTGTAGTTAAAACATTTAGCATTAAAAATGTATTGTTTGGCACTTAATATTATAATATTTCCAACGTCGTTAGACATAGTATCTTTTCTATTGATATTGATCGAAAGAGTGTGACGTTGTAGATATATGGATTCTAAGAAATGCTATTGCGTGGCGGCAGCTGTTGTCCTCCGTGACAAAACTTGAACTTTTCGTTTACCAGACAGAATTTATGTCCACACTGCAGAGCTTCGCGCAAAAGAAACTGCCCTTGACATTGTCAAGCAGCGATGGTTTTAGAGTGCTTCACTTCATTGACTCCCTCTTAGCTCTGCAGAGTGGACATTTGTCATCTCCTTGTAAAACTGGTGCATCCAGCCATCTGTGTAATCTTTGCTCTGTGGGTACCAAGATCGCTCTTTTGCTGGACTCCTTGCCATGAAACGAAAGGGCAGGCAAAGCCGCCACGGCTACTCTCTCTCTCTCTCTCTCTCTCTCTCTCTCTCTCTCTCTCCTCTCTCTCTCTCTCTCTCTCTCTCTCTCTCTCTCTCTCTCTCATATATATATATATATATATATATATATATATATATATATATATATATATATATTCACACTTCACTGCATGATAACTGTATGTAGCATTTATAGATTACAAAAAAGCCTTCGATTCTGTTGACCGTCAGATCCTTTGGCGTGCACTTGCACAAGCTAATGTTTCAAAAAATTCCTTGATATGCTAAAAGCTATGTACGCCCAAGTAAAAGCCTGTGTCAGGTGGAAGGGCATCCTCTCAGAGTTCATCGACTGCCCCATTGGAACGAAACAAGGTGCCTTAGAGTCTCCAATACTATTTTCTCTCTACATTAACCAAGTTGCAGATTATCTTCGTAAAAATGGTAAACACGGTGTTCAAATGGTAGCTGGAAAGGCAGAGTTTTACTTCCTGATCTTTGCGGATGATGTGGCACTTTTGTCTACCACACCAGCAGGACTTCAAACTCAGATAGACAACCTTGCGTGTGCGTCTAAACGAATTGCTCTCGAAATCAATACAGATAAGACCAAAGTCATGGTTTTCCGGAGAGGAGGGCATCTAGCACAAGGTGAAAAATGGTTCTTAAATGGAAAACAACTTGATGTAGTAAATAGCTATAAATACCTCGGTTATACGTTTTCTACTAGATTCTCAACAACAGTATCCTTAGACAGCCTGGCTACTGCAGCAAAACAAAACACAATGCATCTGTTTAAAATGATGTGGAGCCTTAAGAATATGAAACCTAGACTATTTTTCCGTCTCTATGACGCACAGGTCCAGTCTTCCCTACTGTGCGCGGCAGAGATGTGGGGTCTTGAGGAACATAGTGTAGAAAAAGCTCACCTGTTTGTTTGTAAACGCTTTTTAAATGTGGACTATAGAACACCTAACAGTTTGGTTTATGGAGAAACAGGAAGGTTTCCACTTGCTATAAACAGTACAATGAGAGCAATAAAGTACTGGCTAAAACTTACTAAAATGACCGATAATAGGCTACCCAGGCAAGCCTACCTCATGTTGTCTAACACAAAGTTCCCAGATGACCTAAATTGGGCAAAGTCAGTTTAAAATGTAATATACAACGCCAGTTATGCGTATATCTGAAGAAATGGAGGCGCTACTACTGAGAAAAGTTTTCTTGTAAAATTTAAAAATAGGCTGCAAGATTGTTACAGGTAGAGCTGGAACAGAAAAATTCGTGAAAGTGAAAGATTTAGAATGTATCGATCCTTACAAAAAATCTTAGAAAGTGAAAAATAATTAGAATTCATTGAGATAAAACAATTCAGAGATGTATTTATTCGGTTCAGATTTGGAGTGAATGAAGTACCTGGTAACAAGCAACTTATGCGCAGCCAAAACGTAGACCAACATTGCCTCCTTTGTGGTGAAATTGAGAATGAAATCATCAAATGTCCAGAAGCTGCTGATGCCACCTTTTAGATAGATGGACGTGGATACATGAAAACACGCAAGGTAGCAATGTACCTTTATTATGCCTTCCGATTACGAGACTAATTTCTTGCTAGTTTAGAATAAGACCATTAATAACAACGTTATGATGAAAGAATGTACGTTAATACCATTGTTCTACTGTTTCTATTGTTTATTTGCCACTGATATGTACTAGCCAATGCGTTCACTCGGATTGTATGCCTTGTTTCAAATTGTGGCAAAAGTATACTGGCTCCTCAAAAGGAAGCAAGTCATGTATGTACTGTTGTGATGGGCCTGAACAATAAAATCAATCAAATCTCTCTCTCTCTCTCTCTCTCTCTCTCTCTCTCTCTCTCTCTCTCTCTCTCTCTCTCTCTCTCTTTCTCTCTTTCTCCCTCTCTCTCTCTCTCTCTCTCTCTCTCTCTCTCTCTCTCTCTCTCTCTCTCTCTCTCTCTCTCTCTCTCTGTCTCACCACCTGTGGCAGCCGGCCGGTGCGGACGTGCCGCGCGTGCGCTCCAGGCAGTTGAGGCTAAAGCCTGCCTTGTGGCGATCAGCTCTCTTGAGCGACGATACTTCTGAGGACGGCCGAAATGTACCAACAGTCTCACCACAAAATTCTTGTACAGAATATAAAAGATACGCTGCTGGTGATAAAGCAAGCAACCCTGAATTCCCACAGAAAAAGAATAACCCGCAGAAGAAACAGCGCTCAGTGCTGCCATGGATCAGGAGCGCTAAACAGGCCTCCACATCAACTGCGCCACAGGTGGGGAGAGGCTACATAGACACCAGCTCCACAACAAGATCCAAGAAGAAAAGAATGAACCGACCCAAGCGTGCCGTGGGTCGAACCGAACTCAACACTTCAAGCAGTGATGAAGTGCTGACTCCGGCCCGTGTTACTGCTCCAAATTTGACAGGAGTGTGGCACGGTAAGCTAAGGCTGACTGTGGGCGTTGAGGAAGGGCAGTTCTGCACTTCTCCACCTGGCGGATTATCTCTCCCGACCTAACAAGTAAGCCGACGACCCTTTGCACAAAATAACTGTCAACCACACGAAGGTATGGTTACTTTACCCTCTTGCCCGGTACCCAGTTTAAGCATTGTTTGCTGGAACATCGAGGGGCTGGCGTCAAGACTGAGCGAATCGGGGTTCATGAACTCTATTGGGACCTTCACTGTGTATTGCCTTTTAGAAACGTTTTCGCCAGTTCATTTTGATTTTAATACTCCCTTTAATGGTAATTTTGTTTTTAACTCTTCCGCTATCAAGCTTCCCCATCATGGCCGCCGATCTGGTGGAGTCGTTGTTCTCGCCAAGGAAAGCTTATGCCATCAAATTGAAGAAATAGAATGTAAAAATGATAACATGGTTAGTGTTAAACTAAAAAGAGTTTATTTTACTGCTTTGATGTTCACATTATAATATGTGGGGATTTTTATGCCAGAACTGGTAACTCGAATGTTAATGGGGAAGGGTAGGACATAAATGAAGAGGACGGATTCACTCAGAACAACTTTGTATGTTCAGAAATCATAACTAACCGTGTTTTGCAAGATTCTAACACTAATTGGTTTGGAGAAATTTTGATTTCCTTATGTAAAACATGCCATTTGTGTATCCTCATTGGCAGCATCGACAAGGACCAGAAAGGAAGTTGACTTAGCTCTCGCAACATGGTGATAGTGTGGTCGTAGAGGTAAGGAGCCGGTGTCAGACTATACAAAGTTCACCTGGAAAAAAAGAAAACAGAAAAAAATGACCGGAGTCTGACCAATTGTATTCTCTCGTGAGAGAAGTGGGCCCTGAAGAGGGCCGTTACTAGAGCAGTCGTAGGCTTCTAGAGCAGTCGTAGGCGAGCTTTCGGAGGGGATCCTCCTTCTTCAGGCCAAGTGGTACAGGACTGGCAGGCGTAGGGTTTAAATAGGGGACTGGCGGAGGCTCGTGCACCGCAAGTCCCCCGAGAAAAGCAGGAGTGGACATGTGCTCACCCCCGTAGAAGGACCGTCCACACCGCAGAGAACACGGGGAACCCGTGCCACAGAACAGGGCGGGCTCAACGGTAGTGAGCCATGAAGCCCGTGTCTCTGTTCAGCCCGGTGTGCTGCGTGCCAAACCTGATGATGAGTCTCTGCTCCATAACCCGACGTTGGTGGAGGTCGTGCAACCCGCCCCTCAGCACGCTCACGAGCATGTCAGCGGGTGAGTGGTCGGACAGGTTGAAGTGTTCGCTGACTGGGAGGGGCGACAGGTTTCTGATGGTGGCGCGGTGCCCGTTCATCCGTTGGCGGAGTCGCTGACCAGTCTCTCCGATGTACCAAGCGTCAGGGCATCCTCTGCGGCACCTGATGAGGTTGCACGACCTCCACCAACGTCGGGTTATGGAGCAGAGACTCATCATCAGGTTTGGCACGCAGCACACCGGGCTGAACAGAGACACGGGCTTCATGGCTCACTACCGTTGAGCCCGCCCTGTTCTGTGGCACGGGTTCCCCGTGTTCTCTGCGGTGTGGACGGTCCTTCTACGGGGGTGAGCACATGTCCACTCCTGCTTTTCTCGGGGGACTTGCGGTGCACGAGCCTCCGCCAGTCCCCTATTTAAACCCTACGCCTGCCAGTCCTGTACCACTTGGCCTGAAGAAGGAGGATCCCCTCCGAAAGCTCGCCTACGACTGCTCTAGAAGCCTACGACTGCTCTAGTAACGGCCCTCTTCAGGGCCCACTTCTCTCACGAGAGAATACAATTGGTCAGACTCCGGTCATTTTTTTCTGTTTTCTTTTTTTCCAGGTGAATAGTGTGGTCGATTATTGTCTGCTTTATATAAATAACCTTGACTTGGATTTTACTTTTAAAGTATGCCAATGAATTTACTCTAGTCACATGCCTCTTGAAAAACAAAGAGAAACAAGAAAACGACATCTTTCCAAAGTAAAGCAACGCATCAGCTTGTATGGTGCAAAGATATGTCTCAAGAGGTAAAACTCAATTTGCAGTCCCCTCAATTCAGGGCTAACCTCAGTCGAGCCGCGCTAATGGTGCAAGAAAACGTAGATTTGGCCTTGACATCGTTTACTCAGGCTTTGCGGACCTGCGCAGAATTTATGCTCCGAGAAGTTAGAGTTAGGGATTGCAGAAACAGGTATCATCCAAGGTAGTTTGATGAGGACTGTGGGAGCATGAAACAGCTTGCTTGGCATGCTCTTAAGCATTTTAGGGAAAAGGGTGAAAAGACCGACAGAATTGATTACATCAGATTTAGAAATGTTTACAAAAATATGATCAGAAGTAAAAAGAAAATGTATTATCAGAACATTTGCAATTACCTTGTTAATAACATTAATTCACCGTCAGCATTCTGGTCTCTAGTAAGGCAGGCACCATGTAAAAAAGGGGGGCAGCCTGACATTGATTTACGCGTTTGGAAAAACTATTTTCAAAACCTACTAAGTTCGAATATTTGTCTCCCCTGCTTAGGAGAAGGAGCAATGATTGAAAATGAGGTGTTAGATGCACGAATAGTGAAAGGGGAGGTCACTCTGGCGATTGCCAAGCTGTGAAGTGGAAAAGCCGCAGATGTTGATGGAATTCCTGGAGACTTTTAGAAGCTGGCAGGTGTTCATGTCACCCCCTTTCTTACCTCCCTTTTTAATCAGCTCTATGAGACACAGTACTTCCCTCGCGAATGGAGACAGTCATTAATTGTGCCTATTTACAAGCCAGGAGATAGGTTACAACCCCAAAATTACAGAGGGATTCCTCTGCTCTGTACCATGAGCAAGCTATTCATGTCTATTCTGACAAGCTGTATGAGGAGTTGGGCCGAACGGAGAAAAAAGTTGTCAATTGAACAGGTGGGTTTTCGGGTAGATCACTCTACGATGGACCATGTTTTAAATTTTTATTGTGCTGTCACAAAACATGTATATAGTGGAGGTAGAGGGAAACTGTATACTGCATTCATAGACTACCAAAAAGCATTTGACATTGTAAAAAGAGAGTGCCTACGATAATTTTTTAGAAAATCTGGGCATGTCAACAAAGTTTTTTAAATGCTCGAGGCACAGTATTCCCAGGTTTGCGCAAGCTTAAGATAGAATGGTGTCGTGTCCGATCCTTTGAGTGCCCAGTTGGCGTAAAGCAAGGGGCAGTTGAGTCACCGACAATCTTTTGTTTATGCATGACATATATTGCAGACTATGTACGTAGTAAAGGAAGGCATGGTGTACAGTTATTACCCGGAATGGCGGAAATATTTTTGCTCATGTTCGCAGATGATGCAGTTCTACTGTCAATAACGCCTAAGGGGCTGGAATGCCAACTTGATAACCTTTCGCATATATCAGGAAAACTACGTCTTGTTATCAACAGAGACAAAACAAAGGTAATGGTTTTTAGAAGGGTGGATTTCTCGCTCGAGGGAAAAAATGGACGATTGGAGGTGCTGAGAGAGAGATCTTTAACAGCTACAAGTACTTGAGATTTATATTTACGACCAAACTATCCTATTCAGCAGCTCTCAAGTGTCAAGCAGTGAAAGCGAAACGGAAGGTTGTCCAGCTACTAAAAACAATGTGGAATCTCCACACCCTGAACACAAGCATATATTTTAAGCTGTTTGACGCTCAGGTGCTGCCTTCTCTTTTGTACGGATCAGAGCTTTGGGGATTATCTAAGAGGCACCTTGTCGAGAAGGTGCATTTATTCGCATGCAAGCGTTTCCTTAATGTCGATATAAAATCTTCCAACACCTTATGCTATGGCGAACTAGGAAGATACCCAGTCTATATTAGTGCTATGTTGAGAGCTGTTAAGCACTGGCTGAGACTATGTAAGATGCCAGCAGATAGACTTCCAAAGCAGGCCTATCTCATGGTGTTGAACGCAAACCCTTCAGCCCAGAGTAATTGGGTACAATCAATTAAGCAGAATTTGTCAAAATTAGGATGTGGTTATGTATGGACAAACTGGGATACTGTTAATCTGGAAAGAGCTAGAGTTAGGCTGGAAAATAGAGAGAGTTGCTGTGGGCCTACATCCAAAGTATATACCCCAGAAATTGGGTCAGTAGAGCGAGTTTATTCTTGGTAGGAGAGAATCTCAGACCGAACAGAATTGTGCCACCTTTCCAAAGTCCAACCCCTCCTTCAAGACCTTGTCCATCACCCCCCCCCCCCCCCCCCCCCCCCCCGTTACCGTATTGCTGGTGTAGTCATGGCACAAGACCATAAAAGGATAAGTGGGACGGTGTGTGTGTAAGAAGACAGGAATCTCACTAATTTGGGAGATTAAATAAAGGAGAGACAGACAGACAAGAAGAGGGTGGAGTAGAGAGTGGAGAAGGAAGAGCGGAGAGTGGAGCGGGTTAGAGAGAGAGCTGAGGACTGTCTATAATGATGAATAAAGAATAAGAACAAACAAGACTGAAGTTTTATCTCTCACTCAAAGAACATCAAACCCTATGAGTCAGAAGAACGACCATCGACTCATACAAGGAACCAGAAGGTATTTATTAGAGAGAGAGAAAATCACCTCATAACAATACTATGTACGAAAAACATTTTCTGAGGTCTCTCAAGACAACATTAAGTGGTTGCTATCTACAGGAGTGGGCAGCAAAAATTAACAGCAGCACTAGATTTGCTCTCTATAAATCCTTCAAAAATAATCTGCAGTGTGAGTGATATTTGTGTACTGTAGACATTGAGAAGTTTAGAGATGTATTCATACGATTTAGATTAGGAAATAACGACCTGAGAAATGATGTCTGATCGACATCAGAACAGGATCCACTTAAAACTTGTCCATTTTGTACTGAAATTGAAGAAGAAGCCCATTTTATGCTTTACTGTTCTGTTTATAATGACACTAGAGAAAAGTATTTATCTCGGTACATTCAGCGAACAGGCTGTGCTACTGTGGCATATTTGCTGAATGGACGTGGTACAGAAAAAACTCGAAATGTTGCAATGTTTTTTTTATTATTCTCTGAAGATCCGAACAAAGACAATTAACATGTCATCATGTGATAGAGGAGGCTCACTGCTATCGCCGTAAAGACGAAAATCAAGTCTGTTTTACTGTGTTGTATTTTAACCGATGTATATATTACAGTAAATACACAAACTAGGAAATTTACAAATTTCCTGAAAATTCTAGTAAATTGGCAAAGTTACTGTTTCACTCGGGGAATTTACAAATTTCCTAAAATTTTCAGGAAATTGATAAATTTCCTACGTTTTTTGCCTTGTTTTTTGACCATTTTACTGACTTGTGAAACAGAGTCAGTAAATTTGTCACACTCAGTTTTTTTTAAAGAACTGTTGAGCAGAGTGAAAATAACTCAGGCAAAAAGCCATCGAATTCATTATTTTTTTGTGAACAGGTGTCAAGATACTTTGATAATCAGCTGTTAAGAACGGATACAGAATCTTGAGTTGTTCTTGAATAGATAAAATTTCAAGTTAGCCTCACATTGGGTTGTACAGCAGAATTGAAAACAGCATTGTCAAACGAGATTATTCACTTGAAAGATGGCTACTTATCAAGAAAAGACATTCACTCAAGAGCTGTTTAAACTTCACGCAGAAAATAAAACGTACAGCGTGATTCCAAAATCAGAGTACGTTAAAACTGTACACGAAGTCAAGAGTGCAGCCGCAATCAACAGGACCAAAAGCCAGCGGGACTACCATCAACTGAGCAAGTGAGTCTCCTTTTCATTCTGCTTGAGTGTTAGTCTGCTTTTCTTCTACTTCTTCTTCTCTCCCCTCCCCCCCCCCCTCTCTCTCTCTCTCTCCCTCTCTACTTTACCCTCTCTCCCCCTCTCTATCTCTCTCTCCCTCCCTCTCTCTCACTCTTCCTTTCTTCTTCTCTATCTCTCTCTTCCTATCTCTCTCTCCC
Source organism: Theodoxus fluviatilis (assembly GCA_034096865.1). Taxonomy (NCBI): domain Eukaryota; kingdom Metazoa; phylum Mollusca; class Gastropoda; order Cycloneritida; family Neritidae; genus Theodoxus; species Theodoxus fluviatilis. The sequence goes on along the minus strand of JAWQFJ010004723.1, from coordinate 31,431 downwards.
TCTTATTCTCCTCCGTCTCTCTCCCTCTCCCCTCCCTCTCCCCTCCCTCTCTCTCTCCCCTTCCTCTCTCCTTCTCTCTCAATCTCTATCCCTCCCTCTTTCTCTCCCTCTCTCTCCCTCCCTCTTTCTCTCCCTCTCTCTCTCTCCCTCTTTCTTTCCCTCCCTCTTTCTCTCACACTCTGTCAATCTTTCTTTCTTTTGCGTTTGCCACCCTCTCTCCCTCTCCCCCCTCTTTCAACCTCTCTCTCCCCCCTCTCTCCCCCTTTCTCTCTCTCTCTCACTCTCTTTCTCTCTCTCTTTCTTTTTCCAATTTTCTTGTCTCAAAAAATAAATCTACTTATGCATTCAAGATATGAGATTCTCCAGTGCGGTCCGATTGAAAAGTTAATAAAGAAGAGGACAAGTTCAGACGAAATTCCCATGTACTTCATAAGTATAGAAGAAACATTTATATCATTCAACAAACGCACATTGCTACTGGTCATGGGGGACATGACAGGATGATCAATGAGACTCAGAAAAAAATGCAAACATCAGTACCAAATCACTAGAATTGTTCAAATCGCTGTGCCTGGAGTGCCAGAAGAAGAGAAAGAGACCGATGACTAAAGGTGTTGTAGTCCGCCCCATATTGAGCAAAGAGTTTTCAGCACGAGGGCAAGTAGATCTTATTGACATGCAGTCTATGTCAAGAAAGTGTTACAGATGGATCATGATGCATAAAGATTACTTAACAAAGTTTTGCGTCCTTCGCCCGATCAAAAGCAAATGATCTGTTGAGGTCGCTGCACAGCTTCTGGACATCTTTCTGTTGATTGGCGCTCCAGCCATACTCCAGAGCGACAACGGCACCGAGTTGATAGCTCACATTATCTCAGAAATCAAAGATTTATGGCCAGCTTTGCTGATGGTACATGGAAAACCGCGCCATCCACAAAGCCAGGGCTCAGTAGAACGTGCAAATGGAGACATCAAAGATATGTTGGTGCATGGCTTGCCGTCAATAACACTCAGGATTGGGTCACTGGCATCACCTTTGTTCAGTTCTAGAAGAACAGTGCCCATCACTCAGGAATAAAGCGGTCACCATATTCTGTATTATTTGGAACTGAAGCTCGTGTTGGACTAACGTCTTCATCATTGCCTGTGGAGGTCTTGAGACACTTAGATTCTGAAGAAGATCTTCTTGCGTTGCAAGTGCCACCATCATCGACACCTGTGGCAGCTACGTCGACACTTCTTGTGGCAGCTACGTCGACACCTGTGGCAGCTATGTGGCAGCTATGACGTCATTTCCTGTGGCACCTACGTTGACACCTCCTGTGGCATCCACGTCGACACCTGTGGCAGCTATGTCGACACCTGTGGCAGCTATGTCGACACCTGTGGCAGCTATGTCGACACCTGTGGCAGCTATGTTGACACCTGTGG
>JAWQFJ010004723.1:12500-25000 GCA_034096865.1 Theodoxus fluviatilis | reverse complement strand
TTGCTACGATCATTGATCGATTTACACGTAATCCTCTCAGAAAAAACGACGCTAAATTTGAAGGTAAAGCTCGCTGTTGCACCGGCGGCGGTTGTGATTTTTTAATATAGCTCGGCCCGTCCGGATGCGACAACGTGTCTCCGGCCTTAGGTCCTGCCGACGCATACTTCTCGTCTTCCGCGTTCAATTTGGCAAGATTACTGCTCTTTGCTGGATATAAATTTGTCTATGCACATTGCTAAATCTTCCTTGCTGTAGAAACATTAAAAACATTCAGAAACCATCACAAGGAACTAGCTAGGAAAAGTGTCATACGGACACCAGTGTAATTGAGATGAGACCACCATTAAACTTTTTCGAGGTGGTCGAAGAGGTGGAAGGCGCAAGCAGTGGCGAATTCAAACCATGACAGGAGCCTTCCCGCAGCTGGCTATGACGGCATAGCGTTGTCACAAGCTAATCTTATACCGGTACACCCAAAGAAGCCTTCTCAAGAGCTGAAGGTTGCTGCGTGGAATGCCCAGTCACTGAGAAATAAAACAGAAGAAATTACTGACCTTATTCTGGAAGAGAGCATTGACATCTTGTTCATCACGGAATCTTGGTTAAAATTAAAGGGAGATGAACCAATCATGAAGGGAGCGGTTCCCCTGGCTATGTACTGGTCATACCCAAGACCAGGGGCGGACGAGGGGGGGGGGGGTTTCCGGACCCCCCCCCCCCCCAACAGAACAATTTTAAAAAAAAACTATTTTTATTAGTAACAACATGTGCTGCCTGAAAATGGTAATGATCACCATCAGAATGCGCCAGATTGGAACATTTTGCAGTGAATCCCCCCCCCCCCCCCCCCAACTTTCACGTTTCGGCTGAGCTCCAAGCGTACCTATAGGGTCGTTCACCACCACCACCACCCTCCGCTTTCACGTTTCGGCTGAGCTCCAAGCGCTCCAATAGGGACGTTCATCCCCCCCCCCCCCCCCCCCCCCTGCTGTCACGTTTCGGCTGAGCTCCAAGCACTCCAATAGGGTCGTTCTTCTACCCCTCCCCCCCCCCCCCCCCCCCCCCCCGCTTTCACGTTTCGGTTGAGCACTGAAACCCCCCCCTCCCCCCCCCGCTATCACGATTCGGTTTAGCTTTGAACACCCCTACACCACCACCCCCGCTCTTAAAAAAGTTTGGAAAACCCCCCCCAAAAAAAAAAATTAAAAAAAAATTTAATGAACTGATCCGCGCCTGCCAAGACCCAGGGTTAGACAAGGAGACAGCTATCATCTACCGGTCCCATTTCAAAATTGACCCAGTCAGATCTCTTGATCAAAACACTGCCAACTTGGTGTCGGCTGCTGCTATGCTTCATCGCAAAGGAAGATCTACTCATTTCATCTGCCTTTATCGTCCGCCTCCCTCCAGGACGAACAAAGCTACATCGTCTTCATTCCTGGATGAATTCAAGAGTCTGTTGGAAACCATTGATATCATTTGCTCCAATCCTATCATTGTTGGTTACTTAATGTACATCTTGATGACACAAATGATGCCAGCACAAAAAGGGTGATACAGATGCTTCAAGACCACAACCTCCTGCAATACATTACACTTGCTACCCATAAGTCAGGTCACATTATAGACTGGGCTGTCGCAAGAACAGGAAGTGACCAGATAAAGAAAATCCAGGTGCTCGACAAAGCGATGTCTGATCATTTTGTCATGCTCTTCAACACTGGTCTGACCTTGAAACAGCCAAACAGATCCGTTGTTCAGATTCGTGATCTGAAGAAGGTAGATCTAGAGTCTGTAGAGCACGATATCACAACATAGGAATTATATTCACCGATTCCCCTATCTTTGAAAGAGCATAGTGAACTATTCCGATATGTCCTAGTCCGTACGACAGACAAACATGCTCCATTGATTAAGCGGACAATTTCAGTCAGACAAGAGTGCCCGTGGTACACCGGCAAAGTCCACATGGACAAAATTGAAAAGCGCATAGCACAAAGGCGCTGGAGGAAGTCAGGACTCACTGTACACAGATAAATGTATATACAAGAGAAGAATCAACTTAAGAAGACCATCCGATATTCAAAAGAAAAATGTCAAAGGCCAAATTGAGCAGAAAACAAGAAACCCCCGTGCTATGTCTCACTTGCTATTATCGCTTCTGGGCAGTAAGGACAAGTCGAAGATCTTCCCCCCCCCCCCCCCCCCCCCCCCCCCCCCCCCCCCCCCCCAAGCCAAATGGTCAACAACTTGCACACAAGTTCCAAAAATATTTAAGAGAAAAGAAAAAAAAGATAAGGGAATCCATCCAGCCCACTGAAGCAGAAGAAGTGAAATTCAAGCCTTTTAACCAGATTTTTCTCTTCTCGAGCCTGATGAGCTCAGGAAAGTCATCCTCAGCATGAAGCCTACATCATGTGAACTTGATGATATGGCAACAAAGTTGTTGCTTCGATGTCTGGATACTTTCTTGCCAATTATAGCAGACTTGGTGAACTACTCACTGCGAGTAGGTGAATTCCTCAACACAATGAAGAAGGCTGTTGTTAGGCCATTACTAAAGAAGCCAGATCTGAATTCCGACGAACTCGGTAGCTATAGACCTGTGTCAAACTTGAGTTTCATCTCTAAGAATATCGAGAAAGCCGCTTCCATTAGGCTGTGCAGTTTCATAAACTCAGGGAAACTGCTCCTAAAACTTCAGTCAGCGTACAGACCTGGGCACAGCACTGAGTCTGCACTTCTGAAAGTGTTCAATGATATTCGGTGCGCCATATTCAAGTTGCCCTCGTGACTTTTCTGGGTCTTTCGGCTGCCTTTGATACAATTGATCATAACGTTCTTCTGTCCCGACTGAAGAAACTAGGCGTGTCATCTACAGCCTTCAAATGGTGGCAATCATATTTGCCCGGAAGAACTCAGTCAATTGTTTTGGAGAGACGTCACATGAGGTTGTTATCACCTGTGAAGTTCCTCGGGGGTCAATTCTTGGACCAGTACTATATTCCATCTACACAATACCACTAAGTACCCACATTGAAAGTCATCATTTCTCATACCACCTCTATGCTGATGACACTATGATATTCGAAACCTCAACTCCCGAACAATGCTCTTTTGCCACAGCAATAGCTACTGTGGAGAGATGCTTTGCCGAAGTAAAAACTTGGATGGCGAACAGTCGTCTGAAACTTATCGGAGACAAAACAGAGTTAATCATCGTTGGTTCCAAGGCGCCTACTAAGTCACTTTTAGGGACCAAGATTTCCATTTCGGATGTCGAGGTTCCTTCATCAAGATGTGGCACATTTCTTGGAGTGAGAATGGATGAACACTTTTCCATGATTCCACATGTGAGTAGAGTGGTCTCGTCCTCCTACTGGCATCTCCGGCGCATCTGCAGCATCAGCCAATTCCTTACGGAAAAGTCAGCAATAACTCTTGTGCTAACTCTGATGATGTCAAATTTGGACTGTTGTAACAGTTTGCTACTGGGTGAAACCCTACTGGGTGAGCTTCAAAGACTTCAACAGGTCCAGAACACTGCAGCACGGGTAGTTAAACGCCCGCCCAGCCGTTCTCATATGGCACCCATTCTTCGTGACTTGCACTGGCTACCCATTCACCATCGAATCAATTACAAAACATTGTGCCGTGTGTACAAATGTGTCAATGGAGCAACCCCAACGAATCTGACTGAACTTCTCATGAAGTATGTATCTGGCAGAGATCTTAGATTATCGTCACGGGCTATTCTCCAAGTTCCATGCTGCTACAACAGGAAGTGTGGAGAGAGAGCGTTCTCAAAGGCAGGACCACAACTGTGGAATGGCCTTCCAGAGAAGCTCTGAAAGTCATCGTCGCTTCAGACATTTAAATCCGGCCTAAAGACCCATCCATTTAACATTTAATTGTGTCGAGCACCTCCAGCATGCCCCTGGGCGTGATATATTGGCGCTATAAAATAGCCAAGACATACATACATTTTAAGGGGCAGATGTCAATATCCCAAGTACATATTCTAAATAGCCTAGAAATGTTAATAGGACCTTAAATACTTCAAACCAAGAAACTAGATGGAGAAGTAACACGGTCACCGAGCAGTTCTCATCAGAACTGAACACCTGCAGTGCTACCTACCTCCTTCAGAAACTCCTCGCGGATTTTCTGGCCATTGAAGAGGGGGACTGGACGGTGACTGAGTAAAATCTTCATGCGTGCATGCTGGGTGACGCAATCCTTGCACAGCAGGCTGCGGCACATCGTGCACCGGTGTGTCGTGTGACCCTCCACATCGCACTGGCCGCAAGGCAGGCTGGGAAGCCGCAATAGGGTTACCTTGACAGGCAGACAATACAAACTGCTGTGTTCTTTTACGATTTCAAAGATTTCTTTATTGTTCCTATCAATGCCTCCATCTCCTCCTCCTCCTCCTCCTCCTCCTCCTCCTCCTCCTCCTCCTCCTCCTCCTCCTCCTCCTCCTCCTCCTCCTCCTCCTCCTCCTCCTCCTCCCTCCTCCCTCCTCCTCCTCCCACTCCCCCTCCCCCTCCCACTCCCCCTCCCCCTCCTCCCCCTCCTCCTCCCCCTCCTCCTCCCCCTCCTCCTCCTCCTCCTCCTCCTCCTCCTCCTCCTCCTCCTCCTCCTCCTCCTGCTCCTCCTCCTGTTCCTCCTGCTCCTCCTGCTCCTCCTGCTTCTCCTGCTCCTCCTGCTCCTGCTCCTGCTCCTCCTCCTCCTGCTCCTGCTCCTCCTCCTCCTCCTCCTTTTTTTCCTCCCTTTTCTCCTCGTCCTCCTCGTTTTTCTTCTCTTCCTTCTCTTCTTCCTTCTCTTCTTTCTTTTCTTTCTCCTCCTCTTCCTTGTTCTTCTCTTCCTCCTCCTCCTCTTCCTTTTCCTCCTCCTCCTCCTCCTCCTCCTCCTCCTCCTCCTCCTCCTCCTCCTCTTCCTCCTCCTCCTCCTCTTCCTCCTCCTCCTCCTCCTCCTCCTCCTCCTCCTCTTCCTCTTCCTCCTCCTCTTCCTCTTCCTCTTCCTCTTCCTCTTCCTCCTCCTCTCACCCCCTTCCCTCTTCCTTTTTTCGACCTCCTTTTCCTTTTCCTCCTCTTTCTCCTTTTCCTCCTCTTTCTCCTTTTCCTTCACCCCCTTCTTTTCTTTTTTCTCCTTCCCTTCCTTCTATTTTTCATTCTCCTTCTCTCCTTCTTCCTTCTCCTCCTCCTATTCTTCCTTCTCCTTCTCTTCTTCTTTCTCTTCCTCTTCTTCCTTCTCCTCCTCTTCCACCTCCTCCTCCTCCTCGCCCTCTCCTCTTTCCTTGCCTCCTTCTCCTTCCTCGCCTCCTTCTCGGGGTTCTCCTCGTTGTTCTCTTCCTTCTCTTCGCGTTCTCGTGACCCTTCCTTCCAACCCACCCCTTGTTTTTTTCTCTTTCAGAACACTATACCTCGTTCAAGGTGCAAATGTCTCCGGGCAGCTCCTCCGAACCTGACAGGGACTTGATGTTTCCGCATGTTGGACACGTGACTCGACCACCTTGACTTGCCACACATGCAGTGCAGATCACGTGATAGCAGGGCAGCAGAAGCGGAAGGCGAGTGCGAAGGTCAAAATCCTGCCTACAGGCAGGGCATTTGGGGCACGACATCTCTTCCTGGGAGAGACAGATGCAAATATCATAGGGATCTTGTACTCGTTATTTATGGAAGCAACATAATTTAGACAGTGCAATCGTGAAGCCCACAGACGTTTACTGGACTCTATTACCTTCTATACCATGAGTTTTACACCAGGGTGAGCAGACAGAGTGGAAGAGTTTGACTGCCAGTGCCAGAGGTGAGAGCAGCGTGGTTCCACACTTACATTGGCAGATCCATCTCCACAATAAAACGGCTATATTATTGCAATGGCCTGCACATGTATTTACTTCTTTTGTTTTACACCGTGTCGTTTCTTTGTTCCTTTTCACAATAAACTGTGTGTTGATCAACATATTAAATATTGCATCGAAATTTATCATATAACATCATATCACATCATATATCATATCGTGTCGTGTCGTGTCGTGTCGTGTCGTGTCGTGTTGTGAGTAACAAGCGGCCGCTCGATGCCCCCCTCATCAGCTGGGACCTCTGGCTGCTGGACTTTCGGGGCCTGCTCTAGTAACTCAGCCAGGGGCGGCCCCAAGCTGCCAAAGAGCGCAATACTGGGACAGTGTCAAATCACAGATCCAACCGTTCGCTCATATCACCCCTTCATATCGAGCCCAACCCACCCGCAATACGCCACACACCATATCCACTCCCAAGAACATTATTGCACTTATCTACCACTCAAACAGAAAATCAACAGCTATCCCTCACTAACCATTTCTCCTTGCAAAACAGTTTTCTCATGAAGCCTGCAATCTTGCCAGACTCCGTATTGCATTGTATTGCTTTGCTTTGCCTGGTTGTGTATTGTAGTGTAGTATTGTGTAGTTTACTGACTTGTATTGTACTGAACTGTTTTGTATTTATTGTTTTATACTTATTGAACTGCACTGTAGCGCAATGTAACTCCACCGTTGCCTGGTCCCAAGCCCAGGATAAGATGAGAATCGTGAGTTGAGACCCCTACGCTACACGTAAAAAGACGAACTGCCGATACAGGATTATTAAGAAGTTTAAGCTTTAGTTGAGCGTCTGAGGAGGGAGACAGCAATGTCTTGTATGCCGAGAAGGGATGAAACCTGGGAGAAAATTTCTGCTCCAACGGTCTCCTTGGTGGCATCTAGGTCTGTCGCACAAGTGGCAGTATGGAATGTCGGGACGATGCACGAAAGTGGAAAGACTGCACAAGTGATTTGCGAGATGAGAACACACAAAATCAATACAACGGGGCTCAGATAGGTTCGTTGGACCAATTCTGATCCACAGTAGGAGGCAGCAGTTGACACCAGAAGGCAAAATACAGAGAATGAGATGACGAGAGAGGACATTGCAGAACATTCTTCGGGAACAATGAACTGCCAACCAAGAAGTTTTGGAACGAACAGGGATCAACAACATCTCCGAAGAAAAAGAGGAGGAGGCGTTGGGTATACCTTGGCCATGTTCTCCGCATGAAAACAAACCGCCATCCTTGCAACGCACTACCATGGACTCCACCTGAGAGGCGAAAGGGAGGCAGACTAATCGGCCCATGGCGGCGTACAGTGAATCAGGAAATGCACGAAGAGGGGGAAACCTGGCATGAATTGCGGTAGCTAGCCCTAGCCCTGCTGTCACCGATTACTTTTGCTGAAATGGTCGTTATGGGCAACATTTCCGGACACTGTACCTGAGGTACTCTGTCCGATAATTTCTGAACGCTTTAAAGCCACACTCCCTTGATTTGATTTTCGTATTTTGGCTCCAAAGTCATCTTCATCCATGCACAAACCATCCCAGAAAATATGAAACTTATAAATGTTACCGAAGTATTTCAAAATCATTTTTGAATCTATCGGACAGAGTACCTCAGGTACAGTGTCCGGAATGTTGCCCATAACGACCATTTCAGCATTACGCTTGCCTGTTGAAAGCCATGTAACACGAACATTGTTGATATCACCTCACCTGAACCCTGAAGCGGTTGGCGTGAGAATTATGTCACTTGATTTGACCTTAACTGATAGAACATGCTGTTTCTCAGCTTCATTTATATACCCAATATGCACGCTTTCCATGTCTGGAATCTTGAGAATATAGCTTTCAAAATCTGTGAAAAAGCCGAAAAGACATTGTGGATGGCTGTATCTGTACTATGTTATATCAACACTTAGAGCAACCTTTTGTCGGCAAAACTATGACACCTACCCTGCTTTCCGTTGCACTCTCCCTGAGTTTCGTCGCACTCTACTTCGTCTCTGCTACAATGTAGCAGCTTCAGGAGTTTTGATTGGTTGGTTTTATTTAATAACGTAAAAAGCACATTATCATTCAAAGTATAGGGTTTTGAAGGCCCTCTTTGGATACACGAATCCCCAAGATTATTTCATATTCAATTAAATCCCTCTTGATCGAATAGACAAATTCATAAAAGCATTAGGGTCGAAAATCCATTAATAACAAAAGGGAGATAACCATCACCAGTCATAGAGGAAGGTCAAGGGAATCCCAAAATGGGTGTCGTCTGCTACTTCGCTATTGGGTATTATACATGGGTATTCATAACCCGATGTTTACTACAAAATATCAAACCAAGGCATACAATCCACTCTGCCACGGTGATGAGAGCACGAAAACATTAATTTCTTCGAAATTTGAAAGCAATCGGCACGTTTGCCACTTCCATGATATATACACTCCATGGTTTAGGTATGTCACAATGAATTGCTTTTGGAGGGGGTGGAGGATTCAAATACGCCATTAAAAAGCACAAAAAAGTAGAAACATTGGAGAAAAAACCAATTTAAAATTGGTTGATATTTTTTTATGACGTTTATTTGAAGGATTAACATATTTGTGAAGAAAAGTGTTCCCAAATTCTCTATTACAAATGGCCAGAACTCCGTTGTTTTTTGCTCAATTATCTCACAACTTGGCAGGTGGGCTTCTTATATCATGCCGATGATCTAACCAAGTATTGACAGACGGAAAAATACTGGGCCTGGAAACAAACAAAAAAACAAACCACAACATACACGATGTAGCAGACAGCAAAGACCTAATCCGCCAATCAAAATACTGCGATTTGGTCACGTGACAAGAACCTCTGTGTACCTGCATGTTTTAAATTACAAAGGGCCAGAACTCCGTTGTTTTTTGCTCAATTATCTCACAACTTGGCAGGTGGGCTTCTTATATCATGCAGATGATCTAACCAAGTGTTGACAGACGGAAAAATACTGGGCCTGGAAACAAACAACAAAACAAACCACGACATAAACGATGTAGCAGACAGCAAAGACCTAATCCGCCTATCAAAATACTACGATTTGGTCACGTGACAAGAACCTCTGTGTACCTGTTGATCACCAAAACAGTTTTCTCACTTTAAAAAAAGGGATTAGAGCCACTTTAAATGCACAGAAACAATCACAAAGATGTCCATTTAACTCCATCCACGTGTTTGTTTTTTGAAAACAACAGTCAAACTGCTCATACATTCAGTCTTGTCATCACCCGAAAACCGGTCAAAATGAAAAATGGCCGTCACACGATCATCCGCATAACGTACATTTCTACTGGTCTAAACAACTCAGACCGATGAAACTTGGCAAAAATTATCTTGAAATGATAATCTATCGACGTTTATTACTTTGGACGTCCTTTGTAACTGTTGTAAGAAATGTTATCATACCTTTTAAAGAGCTGATGTTCCCGCTAATCTTTTTCTTTTCCCTTCCGGAAGAGAGCGCTACGAATAAAAAACGTCGCTTCATCTTATCGTATACTTTGTTGTCACCAAATTTGGTTGACAACCAAGCTATAGACAACTCTAGAAGCCTTATTAGTTGACACGGTTTGGCAAGCCCGCCCAAAACCGGAACAACTTTTACCCGCTTCTGCGCAGACGTCAAAATGGCCTCACTGACATACCTACATGGTTCGAAGCATATTTACTGTGCAAGTCCAAGGAGTGACTTCCAATTAGTTCTGTTTAGTATGAGTCAATCAAATGCGGCTATGGGTTCTGTAGTTTCATTGTTGCTAGGCACAGTAAGTGGCGCACTCTAGTGTGAAGCAGTTAGAGCGCCTTCTGAGATGCTCTAGCTGCTGCGCGACCTTGACAGGAAGTTGACCTCTGCCACTGGGTGAAACGTCACCAAAGATTGTGTGTTGTGTTCCGAGCGTTGTACTTCTTTCAATCAATAAAGACTCAAGGCTTATAAAATATTTCAACTCGTAGAATTTACTACGATACTTCTTACAGTGTAACTGCACGTGTCGTTGGCCCTCCACATGGCGCCCGACAATTCCCCCGCCACGCATGCATGCGCATAGCGCGTCATCTAATGACATAGAATTCAGAACGAAGGCAAAACCAAGTGATTAAAAACACGATAACACGACATTGTGTATGAATGATTTTCGACCCTAATGATTTTATTAAGTCGTTTCTTCGATCAAGAGGGATACAATTGAGTGTGAAATAATTTTGGGGATTCGTGTATTCAAAGACGGCCTTCAAAACCCTATACTTTTAATGATAATGTGCTTTTAAAGTTATTAAATAAAACCAACCAATCAAAACTCTCGAGGTTGCTATATCGTAGCAGAGATGAAGTAGAGTGCATCGGAACGCAGGGCTAGGTTGTCTGGGTCACTCGCGTAGACCGCTCGCCGTACCGAGACAAGCGGTGGTGAAGTGATGTTTACTTGAACGTCGGTCGCAGAAGCTCGTTTTCGTCATTTTTCTTAAGCACGAAATCGTTTTTGTACTGTGTTTGCGTGTGACATAGGGATATGAGCCGGTGTTGGACTTAGACTTCAAAAAGAATTACAGACAAACTGACGTAAGTCCAACTTCTTTATTTGATACACAAGGTATATATTTCAACCCATGTTTATCTCACTTGTCACCTGACGAAGGAGCTCTCAGGCTCCGAAAGCTTGTGTATCAAATAAACAAGTTGGACTTACGTCAGTTTGAAATTCCTTATGTGGGCGTGTGTGTGTGTGTGTGTATGTGTGTGTGTGTGTGTGTGTGTGTGTGTGTGTGTGTGTGTGTGTGTGTGCTTGTGTGTGTGTATGTGTGTGTGTGTGTGTGTTTGCGTTTATTCAAGAGGTAAATACGTGTACCTATGGGGAGGGGGGAGGCGGGGGGGGGGGGAGGCTGGGGAGGCTAGTATAATTGATACATCAAAGAAGGCAGATGGGGGAAGAGAGTTAAAGATGTTCTCGACCTTCACTCAGAAAGCTGTAAAACTGAAGAGAAATTGGTCAACAAAAATCTAACCTGCATGACTCTTGGAAGCCAGGCAGTAATCAACACACATGCACACACATACATACACAAACACATATACATACGCACACTGTTACAAGACAGGGCTCTAATTATTATTATTTAAGAGGGTGTCTAAGGGAAACGCACTGCTATCTTGTAATATTCTCTCACCTTTCTCGCTGTCAAGAATGGACAGGACAACAGAGAAGATGAGGGCAGACATCGAATACCAAATTATTTTAATAATGATTGAAAAGATGGGCAATGGTTGTTATCAATATGCATGAGTAATTCATATTTAATTCTAATTTAGCCAGCCAGCCTATACTACAAGGTAAAACTTATCTGGAGAGTTCACGTGAGTCCGCTCCTGGAAAGAATGCTGAAGGGGTCAGAGCCTTGACCCCGGTGGTCGTTCTTCAAGGGGTGATGTTTTTGAGCGCTGGGGAGGTGGCGACTGACACGAGGGGTGGGTCCTAATAGAAGGGAGGGTTGGAACTGCATCATCTCCCCTCCGTCCTTCTTGTCATTAGGCAGAGCATGGAATCTGGTGGGGGTCTGGCAGGGGGTAGGGAACGGCCATCTGCACTTGTGGCTGTTTGGCGTGGCCCACTTTTTCGCTCCAGAGGGCTGGTGCTGGGGTCATGAAGAGAGACCAGGGTGACTCAGAGCTAGAGTCTATGAGAGATTGAGGGCAGATGTCACCCATCCTTCCTCCCATAACGGCATGGCCTTGCCACAGATGATTCCACTCCACGCCAGGAGCAGGAGAGCAGAGAGTGCCAGCCCCGAGTCAGCAGACAGCGGTCTTTTTATTATTTTCTTCCCACGGTCTCCATTCAAAGTCTCAGGAATTCACTCCCTCTAAACCAATAGGGTAATTGGGATTTGGTGCGTGCTTGGACAGCACATTTTCCCACTCTAAATTTAAAAGTTGGCCAATCACGTTGAACGCCTTATACGTTGAATGTATCAATGTCATGGTTACTCATACTGAAAGCTCAGCGCCTTAATTTGAAACTGTTCACTGTTTCATCACGAGGCTTCACCACAGCAAACTTCTTTCAAGGCCTGGCTGGTTTTCTAATAACTACATTTATTTAAGGCCTGGCTGGCTTCTTCATTCTTAAGTGTCCATTATTTAACACATGCATAAACATGCAACTCATAACAGTAGTAGTATGATAGTTCATCATCTGACAACTCACAGAAAACCGGGAGAAAGGATCACTTCAATGTACACACGAGTAAATCCGTAACCTTGATTCCACTTGTGTACAATTCTTAATAATGCGGAAAGGACGTACCATCACACATACACTCACATGCACGCACGCACAGACACAACACACACGCGCGCGCACGCGCACGCACGCACGCACGCACGCACGCACACATGTGCATTGGCGCAGTTTGTGTAGTCACCGGCTGTCAACAGTCGGTTACAGTAGTGTATCCACGAGAGCAGCATGCTGACCTTTGATACCGTCATTCATTCGCTTCTTCATAAGCGTCACGTGACCTTTAAAGGAGGCGTTTTCGGGTGTTGTCAAACTGATTAGGACCGGTTCAGACACTGATACGAAGAAGAAGCCATTTAGCGG